>OZ017738.1:464986502-465159002 GCA_963969285.1 Odontomyia ornata | reverse complement strand
CGACCTCAGCAATTGCAAACTTACACTCCAGCCAACTGTTGTTGTTGTAGGCGAGAGTTTGGGTAAGAGTATTAAATACTCAAAATGAAGGCAATAATCAACATATTTGGCTTTCCAGATAATATTACATCATCTTATGTGGCGATTGACGATGTTTTGTACAAGGTGGAGAATGTTATAACAGCCGTTGACATATGTTTCAAGAGCTTCACATCGTTGAATGCAGCATTTCCGCAAGCTAGCGAAGCGATCTGGACCTTTATTCAACAACGCGTGTACAATATAAGAACTCCATTCGATAAGTCATCAATTTTAGTAAGTTCTCTGTTAGCTGATACTATGTAAACTCCCTCAAATTTGTTGAAAATTTTCTTTATACTTTTGGATTATGGAGTGCTTTAAATGTAACCGAATTCAAAATGACCTCAATTCATACTTGTTGCACATAAAAATTTATCATAAGCTCGAAGAAATTTTGGAATGCAATGCCTGTCCCATAACACGATATTTTCGTACAACTAATGCGTTCAAAAAACATATTCATTCACATTTTTCGCTGAACGAAACTTGCCCAAATGTAGAAATTAGTTCACGAAATATTTCGAAACCTAAAGAGCATGCATATAGCGTATCTATTTCTGACTTATGTTCTCATACATCCTTATTAAAACCTTTGAACTTCAAAGCTCAATTTAAAAATGACTTGTTAGGATTTATCACCGAAATTTATAGTAACTCGAGCATTTGTACAAAAGATGTTCAAAATTTAATTAATAGCTTTTCCAAATATACTCTTATCTCATTGCTTCCTAAAATCGAAGATACACTATTACAATACGCTGAACTTAACACTGTAAATATTCAAACCTGCATAAGGGCTACTTTCGCTGACATACAAAGTTGCTTTGAGGACTTGAAAACAGAACATAGAAGAAAATCAGTTCTTCGCTCTGAAAAACTGCTTTCTCCTCCCACTTCCATTCTCATTGGTGAGAGAATAGATTCTGTTCGGAGAGATGCGGAGGTTCTTTTAAAATCAGTAGATGTCAAGGTAGACTACATTTCAATTAAAGAAACACTGAAAACATTTTTTGAATCTTCAAACATTTTTAAAGAAACAACTGACTATGTCAAATCTTTACGAAAACAATGTCCATATACATCAAACATTATGCAAACAAATTTTTGGATGAAGAAAGCCCAAAAATATAATGCCGATTGCATAGTTTTACCTTTGTTTGTATATTTTGATGAGTTTGAGGTAAACAATCCCTTAGGATCAAGAGCAGGTTTACAAAATCTTGGAGGTGTCTACGTTTCACTACCCTGCCTTCCACCTTGTTATAGGTCTAAACTAGAAAGTATTTTTCTCGTTATGCTGTTTAATAGTTTGGACAGGAAAATTGTGGGAAATAGAGTTTTTCAACCGCTTGTATCAGAGCTTGTGGAGCTAGAAAGTGAGGGAATTATGATATCAAACGATAAAGTGTATTTTGTTCTTGGCCTATGCATTGGTGATAATAAAGGATTAAATGGAATGTTGGGCTTTACGGAAAGCTTTTCGGCTAATTTTTTTTGTCGCTTTTGTAAAATGCATAAACGAAATACCAAATCTTCCAGTGAAATCCCAATAAATTTGCTTCGAACCAGACATTCATATGAGCTTGATTGTCAGGAGGCCGACGTTTCAAAGTCGGGCATCTTATCTATATGTCCATTTAATCAGCTTTCAAATTTTCATGCAGTGGAAAATTTTTCCGTGGATATCATGCATGACTTACTTGAAGGAGTTCTTAATTATGAAATGGCGCTTATAATAAAACATTTCATTTATAATGAGAAATTTTTTGACCTTGCAAACCTAAACAATCGTATCAGTGTTTTTGATTTTGGTAATACTTTTGGCAAAAATAAACCTCCAGAAATTTCAGAAGACCACTTAAAAAAAATAAGCTTCGATATTCGGCATCAGAGGTGCTGGTTTTAACAAAATATTTAGGCTTATTAATTGGTGACTGGATTCCAGAAGAAAATGAAATATGGGAAATTTTTTTAACACTTCAGGGCATACTGAATATCTTATTAAAAGATGAAATTTCTAAAAATATGATTCAACGTTTAGACCATCTCATACGATTTCACCACGAGCTCTTTCAATGTAAATTTAAATTTAACCTTAAACCTAAACATCATTTGATGTGTCATTATGCAATGATTATGAATGAAGTTGGTCCTTTGAAGCATTTATGGTCGATGCGATTTGAAGCTAAACACAAACAGCTTAAAAAAATTGCAAATACAACCACTTCACGTAAAAATATTACTAATACTATTGTTAAAAGGTATTTACTTAGTGGGGCTCATAGAATTAAAAATAATAGCTTTTTCTGTACAGCTATGAAGACTGGAAAGCCAGTGCAAATTTTCAAAACAACCGCTAGAGTTCTAGTAAGAGAAATAAAAAATTCTATTCCAAGCAGTAAATTTGTGAAGTGGATAAACACATACAATTTTCAAGTTGCTACAGGGGACGTAATGATGATAGGCAGTGAGGAAGACTATCCAACTTTTGGCATTATTGAATATATTGCGGTATCTGAAAATAAATCTCAAATTATTATAGCTGTTTTAAAAACAAATTATTACGACCGCCATAAATGCGCA
Source organism: Odontomyia ornata (assembly GCA_963969285.1). Classification (NCBI taxonomy): domain Eukaryota; kingdom Metazoa; phylum Arthropoda; class Insecta; order Diptera; family Stratiomyidae; genus Odontomyia; species Odontomyia ornata. Next base: position 465,156,338 of record OZ017738.1, on the reverse strand, counting down.
CACTCTGTAGTCAAAACAGATACTTTCATAAGTAAAGAATTATTTGGCAAATTCAGTCCATCATATTCATTGGTAAGAATAGGTTCGGATCTCTTCATTGTTTAAAGGAGAATTCTTTGATATTGAATGTGAATTGGAGCCAAGTATGTTATGTCACTATGTCAATGTGTATCGGATATCCGGTATTTTTGTAGGACTATTTTTACAGTTGTAGCTCAAAAAGTATACCTGGGAGTGACTCTTGATTTACTCAGATGTTAGAAAATCCCCGTATAGTCGGACGTACTAGTAACCATCGTCGATCTATTGAGATCATAATATCTATAAGCCATTTAATACATCAATTATGAAATAAGATTAATTCATAGATATGACCAACAGAGATTCTATCATTTGTCCACTCAATCATATTTCATATTAGTATAATATTTATATTATATTGCTACCTAGACTAAGGCGTGACCTGAATATAAACAAAAAATGTGCAATTATTACATTCTTCTGTTAAAATTGCAGTAATAATATGAAAACTTTGTATGAAAGAATTTTGCTATGATGTAATTGTAAGCTGTGCTATAATAGATTTGTTGACAAAGAAAAATAATGTGTGACCTCTGTCCAAAATGTTATTTTTTTAATTGAAAATCAGTTACATTATCGTATTTCAATTGAAAACTTATAATTAAATTATAAAATGTATAATATTCTTATATTAATATAATATAATTTCTTTGATATGGGATATAGACACCCTAAAATTTGTGCCTAAAACCGTTCATTATATTTTTTCATTAAAAATTCATCAAAGACTTGAAATTGTTACCTAATAAATAAACCTTTACTGTGACTGAAATGTAAGCTGTAATAATTTTAGAAAGAAAAAATTGTAAGGCAAACATTTTCAATGAACTATGTTATTTTTTTGAATTGAAAATCAGTTATATAAAAATTTGAATAAAATCTATCGTGATTTACTGAATTTAATCTGATGTTTAAATTTCCTTCAATTTAAGATGCTTCAAAATTAGCAAAAGCAGTTAGTAAGGATAAAAATGAATTTTTATAATGACTTATATCTTACTCGTATATTTTCGCAGTGAGAAAGAAGTTTCATGTAACTTTTAACTAATTGAATTACTCGTAGTAGCCAAAACGCAGTTGACAAAGCAATTGAATTGTACGCATATTTAGTCAATATTGCAGCTGATTCACTTTTATATTGTTTATGATATATTTTTTCTTACTTCATTCATTGAAATGTTATTGAATAAATTCTTATATCGAGGATAGTAGAAAAAATATATTATGAACAATATAAAAGTGAAGCAGCTGCAATATTGACTAAATATGTATGTATATAATTTAATTATTCAAAAAGTAATAATTACTTTGTGCTATATAATGAACCCAGTAGTCACTTTAAAAAAGTCTTATGTGGACAAAATTCTACTTATACTATAAAAAACAATGGCTAGAACTGTGCTTCATGGGATACTGCGCTAAAACTTAACGTATGTTAAGTTCAATTCATTGTTGCAAGTGCGATTATGTGTGGTTCAGATTCAAATGAATATAAAAAGTGGACACATCCTTTTTGGTCTTATTCACAATAAAATATAGTAATCATAAAATTGTACTTTGTGAAATTTTGCAACAATTTTAGGGAGAATTAATAATTTACATTGTTTGAAGTGCAATTATATATAGTCTCTGTTCATATGCAAATGAAAATAAGGCCTTTAATATACGTCATCGCTTCCCATAAAATATGTCAATGGATACTTTGTTATATGTGAAGTTGGGTGATAATTTTCGGCGGACCTCCAACATTGCATTACTTAAAGTGCTATGTCGTATAGTTAAGACTCATACTAACATAGTACAGGAAGCTATGACATAAGATCACATTCACAATAAAATTTAGCTGGTATTAATATGTTAAGTAAGCTACTGGACTATAAAACTACCACATAGTGCTAAGGACCATGCGCCTTTTATGACTTTGACACCCATACTACATGGCATAATATCCTACAATTCATTGGACTTTAAATTATGGTATCGTATGCTATAATTTGTTACAGTCACGAAATCGACTATACATATGGCATGGGAAGCATATAAATTATGGCTCCGTGCGCCAAAATTTTTCTCAGTGTGATTATTATATTCTTTGTAATCGTTAATTATTTTATGCTGGTATATTCTAGTTTTTTTATGTTGTTTCAAATTTTGAAAGGGGTTTTTAGTAGTTTTGTTTTAATTGATTTTCTTCTTATACTTTGGATTCAGATTATAATTTGTAAATAAAAAACTGCCACTTCAGATTAAACTCATCATCTTTCATTTTTCAATGTGACCTCCCCTTTCCCATCCTTTTCCCTTTGTGCTAGTTATTATATGTAAGGTGGCTCAGCACGAGCAGAGGGTGTCCCGGAAGTCCCACGACACGACTAAACGCAAGCCGGCCTCAGTATGCCACCCCGGGCTACATACCCCTCTGCTAATACTTAATGTCTGCAACTGCGGTGACTTCCGTGGTTGCGACATTACTCCTGAAATGGTTCACACAACAAAGATTGTGTAATGTAGCAATTAGTGGGGCTGTCTTAAGGGCGAAAGCAGAAGAATTAGACCGAAAAATTATTGACGAATTTGTCTGCAGTGAAGGCGGGATTGATAGGTGGAAGGCACGCCATAATGTTTGTAGCAGCGAAATTGTTGGTGAATCCAGATCCGTAGATACAAATGTTGTGAACAATTGGATAAGCACTGTTTGGTCTACTATTAAAGAGAGGTTTAGTGATGATGACATTTTTAACGCTAACGAAGCCGGTATTTTCTCCCGATAAAATTTTGAAATTTAAAGGCGAACAGTGCTAATGCGGCAAATTACAGTTTTAGTGTATGCCAACATGTCCGGCATGGGAAAACATAAACTAACCGTTATTGAGAATACACAAAGGCCCTGGTGTTTCAAAAACATTAAAAGTTTGCTGTTTTGTATGATAATATGTAAACTTTGGATGAAATATATTGAAATTGATTATTGTGCTGATAATCGAGCTTGGATGACATCCGCAACTTTCATCAATTAGAAACGAGAGAGAAAAAACGAGAAATAGCACTATAAGTTGACAAATGTACTACGCATCCGAAAATGTGTGCAGCTAAGCTAGCTAGCTGGTGTTTATGCAACCGAACACCCGTTCAAAATTAAAACCCATGGATCAAAGTGTCATCTTTTCGTTGAAAAGTCATTATCGAAGCGTACTTTTGTTGAACATTGTTCAAAGCATTTATGCTGGTACATGCTTTAATGTCACATTACTTGATGCGGTCAATATTTTGCACAAATCTTGGGACAAAGTATCTACTGACACAATAAAAAATGCATATAAATATGCAAGACTATTGGCGACCAACAGTAACGATGAATTTGATGAGGAGGATTTGTTACCACTTAATGAATTGCTATTAAGAAGCATTTCAAGCAGCAATACATATGACTAACCTCAAGATTTCCATGTCCCATTAGATTACCTCACTGCAGATGATAGCCTTTTAACCTCGACTTTTTTAACGGATGGGAGTTAGTTCCTGATATTCAAGCCATGGAGGATAAAGGAATCTCTGATGGTGAAACTGAGGACGTGTTAACTGAGGGTCCAGTTGCAACCACTACATCAATAGTGCAAAAACTAACAGAATCTTCATCGATTTTTCCAGTTTCATGGTGTACCGCAAATTTTTTTAAATAAATTGGTAGAGATTGAAGCTTATATAGACACGCTGAAAATCAAGCGCTTTAAACAAAAATAACAGACTATTTTAAGTCACGAATTTACGTATTCATGGATATTTGATATTATCTTACGGATTAATTGGAAATTGAATTTGCATTTTGCTATTATCTTGAAGTGCATACATACATGTTTATTTTGTATATTAATGAAAATATTATTTTTTTTTGCTTTAAATAAACTTACGGAAAAAATATTTCTTGGCTTATGCTTTAATATTTGGATATAGCGAGCTTCGGTTATAACGAACCAATTATCACGGTCCCTAGACGTTCGTTATAACCGAGGTTGACTGTATTTAACGTTTCGATCACTTGCGTGATCGTCTTCAAAAATACAATTTACATCGTAGAGCCATTGCAATTCATAATTAAACATATGACTTTTCCCTTAACTACAGCATTCCATTATTTTTCACTTAAGTGTTTCTTGATATCCCACAATGAACTTCATTAATCATTTCGGCGTCCGTTTTCCTATTCATTGAGTTTTCAGTTGTCATATTTTTAGAGCCTCCAAGATCATCCTCTTTTTTTAGTTGCGCGCCTTCCTTATCACTTTTATGTGCTGTAAGGCAGGAGTGTGTCCTGTTTGTGCGCAATGCGTCGTTAATGCCGTTCGGTTGTTGTTGCCGCTTCTCAGGTCTGATTTGTGCCCCGATATCTTACTCCCGAGCCATTGCTTGGTTGTACCAATATATGTCATATTGCATTCGCCGCAGGGGATACAGTAGAAAACATTTGATTTGCAATCGTGGGGTATTTTGTCCTTTTTGGCTATGTATAGGGTGCCAAGAGTGTTCTTCACTTTGTATTCAATCCTGAAAGCTCCACATTCTTTAATAATTCCGTTGAATTTCTCCGATACGCCATGGATGTATTCCATACCTACGAAGATTGGTTGGTTTCCCGTGTGTTCTACTCGTGCCTGTTCGTTGTTATGCTGACTGTAGACTCTCCCGCAAGTGCTCTCGCCATCTCTCACCGAAGACTCTCGCGTGAGAGGTCGAGTGATGAGAGCAACCCTGTACATTCTCGTTTATTCATTACGTTTGCAATCGTCGAGAAGAATGTATGCGTAGAAGTTACAACAGCAGTAAGTTTATGTGCTTTTAACTATTTTAACTATGTGCAAATTTATCATGCAAGAACAACTAAAAATAAAGGCGTAAGCGGAGAAAGTGGATGCGCACTATGCATCAAAATAGAACACGGTAAACAAATATTTTAATTGATTTACTCTTTTATAACTTCTTTCATTCTGTTATATTTTCACAGAGATACAATGCAAAGCCAATTGGCAGAATTAGTAGCGGTGCCTTTGGATGAATTTAGAAAATTCACAAGGATGCCATCAACGGAATTTGATTACATATTGTAAAAAGTGAAGCCCATCATATTAAATAAAGAAACTCAGCTAAGAGGGGCAACCCCAGCAAAAATTCGTCTGGCAATAACATTGAGGTTCTAGGCCTCTGGAGACAGCTTCGAAACCCTTCATTACCTTTTTAAGATATCTAGTTCATTGATATCAAAAATAGTACCCGAAGTCTGTGTAGCATTGAACGAGGTGTTAAAAAATTAAATTGAGGTTAGTAAATAATACATCCGTTAATATATTGTTTTCTTATAAAATTAAAGTGCAAAGTTGTAATAAAAATCAGACAAAGTTTTATAGAAACAATATCAAAACATGGAAAAATGAGTAAAGTCAATGCATAGCATCATAAAAAGTTTTGTTGACAATATTAGAATTTCCAGAGTATGTAATAGGTTGAGCAGGAGCAATTACTTAATTATATAAGACAGTTATTACTTTTGAGGGTATTTGTTGAGATGATTCCGGTATTTGAATGCCCGGAATGTTGTCTATATTATTGTAAATAGGCAAAAGTATTGAGCAAGCTGAAAAATCATGGGACGGTATGAGTTGTTGGGATATTTTCCTATCTAAATATGCTGACTACGATGAATGTGATGTAGGAGAAGGGCTGGGAGGTGGAACAAATAGTCGACTTTGTGATTGAAGTGGTTTCCTCTGAATGGTTCTGATATATTAGCCAACAATCTCCCACATTAATTGCATACTTTCCAAATCAGGTAGTTTTCTTGACTTATTGGCTAAGATTTTCCCATATCGCTCACTGTCATTTAAAGTGCTCATCACGTCTTTCATTTGTTGTTCGGCTTCTTGCAACTCGGTGGGGTTTTTCTGACGCCTTTGTACCACAGGACTTGCAGTGATGGCGACACGTCTCCCCTCGAAGAATCTTGTGAAACAATGGCTACAGCTGAGATCTGTACATTTTCTGCTGCAGCTGAGAGCTGTACGTTTTCTGCATCGTTTGCATATGCATTTGCTTCACTGTCACATTCGTCTTGACTTGTAGAAGGCTGATTATTCTGTAAAACAAAAACGAAGTTATTAATTTACATTTTTATCTATTCAGATTCCTGATAGTGCTGAATAATGATTGCAAATAGAAGTAAGTTTAAGAAAAAACTTCCTCCAGTAGTGCGTTGGTGCTATCGATGGAAAGCACATCGTTATAAAAAGCCCAGCGTACAGTGGCTCAGAGTGCTACAACTACAAGAAAAGTGTCAGCATCGTGCTGTTGGCTTTAGTAGATCAAAGTTACAAGTTCATATTCGCTGATATCGGATGTCAAGGGCGAATAGGTGATGGTGGCAGATTCCGAAATAGCGTACTGTGGTACAAACTTGTTCTGATGATCTTAATTTACCATCACCGACACCACTGCCAGGCTCAACGAATGCCGTTCCCTATCTTTTCTTAGGAGATTGGGCTTTTGCTCTTAGTACCCACGTTATGAAACCATACCCTAGTGCCCACAGTACAGGCACACTAAAATGCATCTTTAATAACAGGCTTGCTTCTTCTCGTGTAGTTGTGAAGAACACTTTTGGTACATTGGCTTCAAAATTTAGAATTTCTCGGTAGCCAGTATTGCTTAATCCTGAAAAGACAGCAGTCCTAGCAATAACATTCATTTTATTGCATGATTTCCTCCGCAAAAGTGCTACATCCAAAATAATTTATACACCACCGGAAACTGTGGATATTAATGACCGAAATGGTGTATTGGTTCAGATAGGCTCCTAGAGGAATAAAGTAAAAGAGTTTGAAGGAAACTGTGGCATAAGATCTTGCCAAATATTCTCAGAAGATCTACACTTAATGCAAAAGAAATACGAGAAAAATTCTCAACATATTTCTGTACACATTGATGTATTAAACTTTACGCGATTCTTCATAAAAACGTTATTTTTCCAAACAAATAATACTTACTTCATTTGCCGTGTTTGGTGTTTGTTTGCATTTGTACAAATGCCCTAAAACGAGTGCATAAACTCAAACGCAAACGAAATCGGCTCATACACTTCTTCACTTCATGCTCCAGATTTTGATGCACAATTAAGGCCTCTTACGTGTCCTTTATATGTCACCATCAGTGATTGAAGTCCACGCATCATGCAGTTTTTTTTGTCCTTGTGAAATGGATGCGTTGGATCCCATAATACAGGCTCAGTTTGATAGACTTCTGAAAAGTTAAGTTCTATGTCGTTACTCTACATTTTCAAAATACATTTTCACGATTCGACAGCTTGAACAAAGCAGAAAGACGCGAGAGTGTAAAGGATGCCCCTCGCGCTGCCTCGTGAGGCCTTTTGACTCGTGTACAAAATACCAACACGGAATGGAGAGCTGATGAGACGAGGCGAGATAAAGCAAGGCAACACGAGAGTGCGTCGCTGGGTCTTGACAGGAATGTACTGGCGCCTTTATTCTGTCGTACTTTTCAGTGAGCCCTTTGCTCGCATTTCTTGGAAAACCGTTTTTTGTGAGAATATCCAGTATGGCTTGTTCATTTTTCTCCCTGAAGCAGTCATCACCTATGCTGAGAATTTGCTGTATTGTATTTGGTGCTTTGTTTATGATTTGTTGCTTTGGATGGGCTGATTTGAAATGCAGGATTTTCCCGGACGACGTTTTTTTCCGGTACCAGTCCAATATGAGCTTATCTTTTTCCCTGATTACCAGAGCATCTAATAGGGGTACCAGTTCGTGCGGTTTTTTAACAGATGGCGTAACTTGATTTTTATTCCAGTGATTCACCTTTCCGAATATGTGTTGGAAAGCTACTGTCATATAGTCTCAGAATCAGTTTGTGTCATTTAGCTGAAGCGTAAACAACAATACTTTGTTTACTCTGAAAATGTAGAATTTTGTGCCGAATAAAGTGTTTTTGCGAGGAGTACTTCTTAATCGAAGAAAAAGGCTGCCAAAAGTCATCGTATTTTGGTGAAAGTGTATGGTGTGCATGCCCTAGCTGAGCGTACGTGCCAGAAGTGGTTTGCATGGTTTAAAGTGGCAATTTTGATTTGGAGGACGATGAATGGCCCGGACAGCCAAAAAGTTTGAAGATCACGAGTTGGAGACATTGCTCGACCAAGATCCACCCTAAACTGACAATCACTTGGCGTCGCTCAACAAACCATTTCCAATCGTCTAAAAGCAATTTTTCACGATAAAGCTTTAATTTTCGAAAAAAAACCGCACGAATTAACCAGGGCAGTTTTCCGTTCTGCTCCAGTTCTGCCGTAAAGCACAGTCTGTCATGGTAATTATTGAGGATCTTCAGAAAATTATCAATTTCTGTTGTGTTACGACCTGCTGTTAAAAATGCATTTTTATGGTTTTGTCAATTTTTTTATAAAACCCTCTAAGTTTTGCGAGCTTAGTTCTGTCAGAGTCTGTCCGTCCATCCATGTGTCGTAGCAAGATTAAAATTTTGCATATAGATTGAATGTAGTACCCTCTTCAATTTTCTGGTAAGAAAAAAATTTTATAAGGTTTTTAAGGTTTATGTGGACCTGAGCCCTAAAATTTTTTTCGTATAATGTGGCCGGTTTGGGTATCAAAAGAAAGATTTTGATGAGAAAATTTCAAATCAGGATTAAAAACTTTCGTTACATGGTAGGGGATCGCGAGGGAAGTCAAAATATGGAAACGTTTGCGTAGAACCAGAAAAGAGAAAGCTTTTCATCATATGTAACGTTGTTGTAATATGTTTCCACTTTTCGCGGTATCGGAGCCACTCTGATTCAGCATTCCAAATCGAGTGAGAAGTTTTTCGGGTCGAAGTGAAAGATGTGTGATTCCTGTGTCATTGATGAGTAATAAATACAGCAATTGATTCAGTAAATAGAGTTGGTGCAGGAAATCTATGTTTTGTGCATTTATATTTGTATTTTTGTTTTTCGAATGGGAAACAATTGCAATTGAAAGTTTCCACAATTGCGAAAAAACCCCAGAAAGAAAATAACTCTGTTCGTGAGTTGCTAACAGCACTGTGATTTGCGCGGTTGGAAATGCGTTTGAGATTTTTGTACGGTATGTGGGAAAACCGGAAAACTTTCAACTGAAGTGGAATCGTATCGAACGCGGCCCTAATGTAGAGAATATTTTGATTACGTGTACCCGTATACCCCTTCATTGTTTTTTTTCGAGCTTTTTGTGTGTAAACTGAGCCACAGGGGGCTTGCTAGGGCTCCAGTGTGCATTCCCTTGAGGCTTCCCGAAATTACAGCAAAATTAGTTGTGACGAGATATTCGTATCCGGGCGTTGTTGCGTGAAATAATTTTGTGTTCGACTTGTCATCGCATTTCCTGGAGCATGCTTCCGAGCTAGGAGAAAGTTTTACGACACTTGTAACGTCAATATTGCTGAATTAAGGAAACTGAATGCTAGCAAGTGCGCCCCATTTAACGTTTTGCTGTCTGTCATCGCGGTGCTACCAAACACCGTATGAGGTTGGGGAATTGAACAACATTTGTCGAAATTTCAATGAGACGATAGTTTTCATATGAAGATAATCCCTTGGAAGTTGTATCCGGTTTTTTTAAAATTAAGACGCCTTGAAACAAATAGTATTTACTACCGGATACAACACGATTGCGCCGTCACATGTCAACAAACACCAAATCTTCAAAGCGCAAGCAATAATACGAACAGCATGCAATCGCATTCTTTGAGGACTACGTTTTGCGCTCTTAACATTCTCGAGGCGTTGAGGACACCCACGAAATTCAATATTTGAACGTCGCTAGCTACTACACTATAGTCAATATTTTAATGCATAAATGTTGGATTTCAGAAGAATTTTAGTACTAAATCGATTTCAGTCATCACTATATCGTCAACGAGCGCTCGTCGGGGACGCCAGTGACTACCCCTATTTTTTCTACTTTACTTATTAAAAAAAATTCTTAAATTATTTATTAAAGTGCATGAAGATTCCAATAATGCTTAGTTTTTTTGCATTTAAGAGGAGAATAGGATGTGAATTATTTATTAAAGTGCATGAATGATTTCAATAATGCTTAGTTTTTTTTTGCATTTAAAATAGAATACAATGAGTCCTAATTTCAATAGTAACGTAGCAAATAAAAAAAGGAGAAAAAAAGTGGTTGTCTAAACATTAAACACAAAAATTTCGTGAGAAGGAGGTAGTAGTTAGACGGATTGCCGTGAATATATATGATTGAATATATGCAGGAGCTATCCAGTAATTGGAATAGTTGTTTGTACTTGTTTACTTGTTTCAAATATTTTTTTCTTGTAATAGCTTGATTGAATTTGTTAACTTAAGTTAGGAGTACACTTTTCGTGTGCAAAAAAAGGCAAAAATTTAACAAATTTTTATCTCGGATACTTTATCGTATTTTGAAATGAATCTTTTTTATTACGTTTACATGTCTTAAAAATTATAAAATTTTTTTATTTTTTGACATTTGTTGCATTATATAGAGGGCGTTAAAGCCAAGATCCAAAAAAATTCTTTATCCATGGCCGACCGTTAATCTCTGGATTTGTAATCGTGAAACAAAAAATTCAAACGACATTTTAAATAAGAAGGTTTCGCACACGCAAATTTACCTCGATTTATTAAAAAACATAAAAAAAAATGGTGCCTTACAATCGATTAATCCGCTATTCTTGGACCATATAATAGCAAACCTTGATCAATATGGGCCTCTTTTTCCTCTTGTTGGACAGTTTTTTAGCTAACTTTCCCTCTTTCGTTGCCGCCTAGCTCGCCTTTTCAGCCTTAAAAATTCGCTCTTCGTCCTTAGACTGCACATATCTGTATGCAGCTATGCCGATGGTACATTCCATGGTTTTCATTGTCTTCAATAATGTCATTCTGTCTTCATTAAATATGACCAACAAAATTTGAACTGCAAGTTCGGCCACTTTTTTAACTGCAAATGTATGTTTGGGAACAATGACCCAAAGAGTTTTGTTGTAACATTCGTTGTTCTTTTGGGTATTTTTTCCCAAACAACGTGAGAGCAAATCTTCATTGGTCAGCTTTACGAGCACAGACTTCACAAGCTCTTGCATTTGTATATTGAGAGCCGGTTTGTGTTTGAATAACTAACTCGTTATTGGCCTGTGCCTTCAAATATTTACACCACTCTGGATTGCAGTGTTGATGTTCTGGTACTGCGTCGGTTGAAATCAGGAGATAAAATCCGGCCCATATTTCTCTCTTTATTTCTCCTAAACCAATAGGATATCGTTGGATTGCCAAACTATAATTTATCGACATCTGTTTAATAGTTTTGCCCGTAAGATCTGTCGTTTTTGGAAGTGGCGGCTCATTGATTTTCTCTTTTTACGCGGCTGTTTATCCTCCGGTGTGTTTTCTTCCTCAGCCTTCTTTTGTCCTCCGTCCCCTTAATTTTTTTCATTTCAGTAAGAGCCTTTTTTACATCTTTAAGATATCGAAACATCCGTTTTCCAACGTGTAAAACACATTCTAGTTTTTTAACCGTAAAATTGTCTACGTACGGTTTGGCTTCGCAAAGATAAGTAAACGTTTTTGAGCCACCATTGCCTATATAGTACGTGCTTTTAGCTTGGTGAGGAGTCATAGAATTCTTAAAAATTTCTATTATACCTTGTACCTCCATATCACCAGAGCTACCTTCATAATTTACAGTACATTCGTCTTCATGCTCGCCCTCGTGCCAAATTGAAAATTCAACATCATTCAGTTTTTTTTCGTTATATCACATACTTTGCAAGTTTTTGATGACACAAAATAGTCCAGTAACTTGCCTGTATTTTTTCCAATAACTGTTGGAACACCAATAAGAGAGCTAAGCCCGCGTTTTGACCAAGTACCATCTTCGGATACAAAAAACTCATCCTCGGTCAATTATTTTTCTCGATTCTCTTACATTTCTTGTTGACCGGCTCGGAAATACACTTCGCCGCAATTAAAATATTTTCTAAATTTGCATAATAAGTCATTTTACCGAAACGAGTAGTAATATCCTTCAGTCCACAAAAAAGATCTAAGCCGTTACGACCGATATCGAGCAAGGGCGTAACGAAAATCATACGCCGATTGATTTCTAATGCTACGCATGACAAAGTAGTGGTCAATCCAACTGATGAGAGCGAGCACCTGTTTTTCAACACAATTCATCACACCGCCTTTTCTGTTGAACTTTCCACTCCTTATTCAGTAAACCCTATTTCTTACAATAATGAGATTGTATATGACTTTCGTAATGGCGATTATAACAATATTAACAGCCTTCTATCAACTTTCAACTGGACTGGTACTTTGTCAACATTAGACTTGGATCAAGCCTTATCCACCTTTTATCAAATCATTCTTGACACTGTTGATTCATTTGTACCTAAAATTAAGAAAAAAGACAAGGTTTCTGAACCCTGGCTGGGAAGTGACCTCAGGCGTTTACGAAACCAACGAAACAAGCTATATAAAATATTAAAAAATGGTAACAACATTTGCGAAGAGCTTAAGAGAAAATATGACGACCTCGCTAAATCCTACATAAATGTTGTAGGTGAAGAAATCACTCGGAATCCTAGAAAATTTTTTGAATTCGTCAACGGAAAACGTAGGATACATGGTTGCCCTTCAGCAATGAAATACAATGATTCTATCTCTTCTTCTCTAGAGCAAATCTGTGAATTTTTTGCTGATTTTTTCCAAGGAATCTACTGGGATCCTGGAAACTCTCAAAACCTTCCGTCCTCTGAAATAGCACCAAGAGCACAGATCGATAGTATTTCGATATCTGAAGAGGAAATTCGTCAAGCCATCGAAGCTCTTGATTTGAACAAAGGACCTGGCCCCGATCTCATTCCCCCTCGTTTTTTGGCCCTCTGTAAAGATAATTTGTCCCTCCCTCTTTTCCTCATTTTTAATAAATCGCTTTTGAGCGGTGTTTTCCCCTCACATTGGAAACCATCTTATATAATACCAATCCATGAAAAAGGCAAAAAGTGGCCTGTTGAAAATTATAGGGGAATCGCTACGTTATCTTCCATACCGAAGCTTTTTGAAAAGATTGTATGCGATAAAATTTCACCTCTTATTGAACCTTATCTCAACGACGAGCAACATGGTTTCCGGAAAAGCAGATCTACTACCACCAACCTTGTCATGTTGACGTCAGACGTTCTATGTGCGATGGAAAAAGGTAACCAAATCGACGCCATATACACCGATTTCAGCAAGGCGTTTGACCGCGTTAATCATGAAATATTCATAAAAAAACTGCATTGTTTTGGAATCACTGGCCCACCGCTTAGCTGGATTCATTCATATTTAAAAAACTGCATCCAATATGTCAAGTTCCAAGGTCGCTTATGGAAGAAAATTAATGTCCTCTCTGGGGTTCCTCAGGGTAGTCATCTGGGTCCATTACTTTTCAATATCTTCATATCTGACCTTTCAGCGGCACTATCCGATATACCTCACCTTTTTTATACCGATGATCGGAAGGTATATCACATTATAAAATTGCATATTGACGCTTCCTTTCTTCAATCCAAATTAATTATTTTGCTCCAATGGTGCAACGATAATCAACTTGCACTCAATTTAGATAAATGCCATGTCATAAGTTTTTCCAGAAAAAAAAACATCCTTAACGATTATCAAATCAAAAGCACGAGTTTGAGCAAAGTTGAGAGCATAGTAGATCTAGGTATTATCGCAGCTTCGGTTCAATCTTCAACATGGCGAAGCCCTCTCTAAAGCTAATAGGATGCTAGGTTTCATCAAAAGGAGAGCCAAAGTATTCGAGAATATTTGGGCAACAAAATCGCTATACACTTCACTTCTTCGTCCCATTCTCGAATACGCTTGTTTGATCTGGGACCCAATTTACAACATTCATAAAACTAGATTCAAGTCATCACAAAAACAATTTTTACTCTTTGCCCTAAGGTCCCTCTATGACCCCAGAGATTTCCATAGCCTTCCATCCTACGATAACCGACTCCAAACATTGAATATGACATCACTAGCTTCTAGGCGAACTGCGTTGTCCTCATGCCTAATTTTCGATGTGCTTAGGGGTAATATTAACGTGAAATTTATTTCCGAGAAGGTACGGCTGAATAACCCTTCTAGATTTACCAGAAATTCTCCTATGTTCACCACAAGAACACATCGGACCATATATGCGGATAACCTGCCAATAAATGGATGTTGTAAAGCATTTAACAAATTCAGCAGTCATTATTCCCCAACCAATTCCAAGTCCCTTTTCAAGTCCAAAATTACACAACCCTGCTCTTCCCGGATACAGTAGATCATTAGGTAACCTAATGTATAAATTGTAATATCTTTGTGTTTTGTTAAATGATGTCTTGTTTGGCAATAAATATTTAAATTATTTACCACAGGGCATGAATCTATTTGTCGGTCATCATATTCACATTCAACATTGATTTTAAAAGCTAGACACCGAATATTTGCTTTGGAAAATTTAATGTCTTTGTCGCACGTTTTACACTTGAGCATTGTCGATAATGCTCCAAAAACAAACGAGAACACGAGTATGCAATAACAATAATTTTCATCTATTTTTACCTCAAAATCAGTACTGCCGGATAATTTCTGTGCGGATGCACTAGTAAATGATGTAGTTTGCTCAGCACTATTCTGATTTCCACGAAATTCATGAAATTTTCTTTCAATGTGACTTTTTTATTTTCGTACTTTTTCCCGCTTTTTCGTATGGTTTAGGCATTTTGACGCGATAAATATACTTATGAACGACCAAATAACTGCTGTAAACATGTGAGAAAGCTGACAATATTATAAAGGGTTATCCATTTTACGCTTGGGAAAGTAAAGCTAAAGAAAACACATAAAATATTCAGATGGAAACAACAATTTTTATTCAATATAAAGATTGAACCTCGTCATTATACGTGAAATACAACATTATTCAAATGTCCTCCACGGGACTTCTTAAAGGCCTCAATCCTTTTGAAGTAGTTTTCAATGACTTTTCGGCACATTTCCGGAAATATCTCGGCCATTATTTCACAAATATTGGTTTTCAATTGCTCAAGATTTTGAGGATTGTTCGCCTAAACACGATCTTTCGCATAGCCGCGTAAAAAGAAATCCAAAGGAGTTAGGTCGCAGGATCTTGCGGGCCAATTGACATCACTCAATCTCGAAATTACGCGTCCTGGAAATTTCTCTTGCAAAAGTGCTCGATTAGCCTGTGCTGTGTGGCTTGTGGTTCCATCCTGTTAGAACCACATGCTTTCCCGGTCATAACCTACAATTTCTCTCCAAAAATAATCGGTCAACATCCATCCATAACGGTCAGGATTGACTGTAATGGCTCTTCCTTGATCGTTTTCAAAAAAATACGGGCCAATAACATCACCAGACCATAATGCACACCAAACAGTCACTTTTTCCGGATGCAAATGCCTTTCTGCAATCACCTGAGAATTTTGAGAGCCCCATATGCGGCAATTCTGTCTATTAACGGAACCACTGAGCGAAAAATGAGACTCATCCCTAAAGAAAATTTTGTTCGAAAAATCGTTATCAATGGCTTGTTGTTCAATCACCCAATCCGCATACATTCTGCGTTGTGTATGGACTTTAGGCTTAAGTTCTTGAGTGAGTTGGATTTTTTAAGGATGGAGATGCAAATTCAAATGCAAAATCCGCCACAATGAGCCATAAGACAAGCCCAAACGTTGAGCACGTCGAGGAATCGACAAATTCGGGTCTTCCTTCACGCTTTGAGCAACGACAGCGACATTTTCAGCAGAACGAATGTTGCGATGATGCACAGGCCTTGCAATATCAATAGCCGATCCAGTCTCTTCAAATTTTCTCACTGTGTTCGAAATTGTTTGCTGTATAGGTCGATTATGTCGACCGTAATCGGCTCGTAAAGCTCTAAATGCTGATGCAGCAGAATCACCATTTTTATAATCAAATTTAATAATTTTAACGCGTTCTTCGACTGTTAAACGGTCCATATTCCTAAATGGCAAACCTTCAACTAAAATAAACATTTTGTTATGACAAATGTCAAATGGCAGGGTTATATTTTCCCAACTACCAAATGGATAACCCTTTACTTTATAATGTATATGGAGAAAACGGTTTTTTAGAAAGTGGGGCGTCATGTATAGCGTTGCGCGCTCGACAGCTGCAAAGTGCTGAGTATGCGCGTGCGCTCGTTACTGTTTTTGACCGCCTTAGAATTTGAATTTGTATATAATATTTTAGGAGGTCATTTATAAAGGTAAGAACTGTTGGAAGGGGCAAAAAAAATTGATTTTTCGAAAATTGAAAAGTGCACTCCTATCTAAATTGAAATGGCATTTTGCGCCGCAGTGAAAAACAAGTTAGGTATACAGACCTACGGTCATGTCAGAAGGGTTTTGTACCCAACTTCTCAAAAATGCAGTCACCAGCAATGAATAACATCAAGAAATATGTCAAAGATATGGGGACTTTCAAAGGAAAATCCATTGTTTTTCTACTTTCAACGGTCGCCATTTTGTTGCAAACCAACAAAAATCACTCAAATCATGAATTCTCAAAAATATTAATGTTATTGACCCTATTGAAAAATTTCAAGAAGATCAAGTCAAAACTGCAGTGACTGATTGGATGGAAAGTCCATAAAATACCAAAATCATGTGTTATTGGTGTTGTAATTGGAGAAATTTCAAACGGCTGTAACTTCCGTGTATATCATTCGATTTTAACCAAACTTACAAAGTTTAAGAAACCTTAGTAGGACTGCGTAAATATTGAATTTCGTTCAGGTTAAGGATACCGATGCGATTTTATTGGGAAAATGGGAAATTCGAGTATCATACTATTATTCACAAAGTTGAGTGAATATTGACTTCTAGGGTATTTGTTGTTGTTGTACTCATAAACACCTACCATCATAATTTTTTTTCAGATTTTTCGGATCACAGGTGTCCAATCGCGAGGGGGGCGGGGACACAAATTTTTCGTGTATTTCCCCTCCCTGCGCGGCCCTCGAAGCAGAAAGTATCGAATTAAGACCTGTTTTGAAAAGTTCTCATCAAGACCTTTCATTTGATACCCATATCGGCTACCTTTGATGAAACCACTCCCCTATATGGGGAGACCCCCCCCCCCCCCTTAAATACCTTATAACATTTTTTGTAGTTGAACTTCGAAGAGAGCACCACTTTACACCTGTATACAAAATTTGATGTTTCTAGCTTATGTAGTTTGCGAGAAAAAGTGCTGTGACATACGGACGGACGGGCGGACGGACGGACGGACAGACGGGTCGGCAAACTAGTAGAGTTCTGTAAAATTATTTTACAAAACCCTAAAAAGAGACCGAAAAGCTTTGATTTGAACGTGACCCCTGTTGAGCCGAGACGTAGCGCTCATCTCTGCACACTGATTATCCTTTAACTTGAACTGAAGTATTATAACAGTTTTCACATGAGTATAGAATTTTATCAAATACTAAATGATATATAGAATTACGTAATCAAAACATTGCAAAGAATTATTTGAATGTTTGACAATCAAAAAGAAAGGAAATAAAAAGAAAATGTTTGATAATTGAATAGAGGATTCGGTCTTTCCCTTTCATTAATCCTGAACGGGTATGGGACCCGCAATGATGGCAGGCTCCTCGACTGTAATGAGCCAGCCATCGGGTGCGCTCTTCCCTCCTATTGGGTTGTAGGGGCTCTTGTCCAGGTAGAGTGACCTTAAGCTCACGTGCCCTTTTATGGTATAGTGTCATGTGATTCCATCGCATAATGCTATAACATAAATTGGCCTTGTTTATATTCCTCATTTGATGGAAAAATTCATTCAAATTTTGTTTGTATGAGTTTTTCACTCAAATGGGAAATATATGGACACGTCTACGTTTGGATCTTCATCCGGTAGGGAGAGTGCGAGGGAGCACCGCTTTATCAGCCATAAGTATTGCCGGTAACGACGTAGTCTCTCAAATCCGTCCGTTTTTTCCAGGCCCAATTTGTTCTTTGAAATTCTTGTTTTTACAAAACCCTAAAAAGGTAAATCTGATTCGGCAATTTTACACAAAAAAAAAAAAATTTTTTCAATATCTAACTCAACAAAGATTCATCTCTTATGTTGTAGCATTTTGAAAGTTTTTTGTGTAAACACCCACCAAATTAAATGA
Organism: Odontomyia ornata; assembly: GCA_963969285.1. NCBI lineage: Eukaryota > Metazoa > Arthropoda > Insecta > Diptera > Stratiomyidae > Odontomyia > Odontomyia ornata. Next base: position 465,137,982 of record OZ017738.1, on the reverse strand, counting down.
CTATTTCACTAACCTGTTCGCATCTGCCATAGTTTATTCGCTCCTCCAACACTTTCCACCAAATGCTTTTGATGAAAGTTTTATTGTAACGAACATGCTACCTATAAAATATAATCCACCACCAACTCAACAAGCGAGAAGACGAAGGACTAAAAACTGCATTTTGCTTCGGGGCTGTAATGTGGAAAATAAGGAACACTGTTATTTTCACCTTCTAGCCATGCACTCCAGTTAATCCTTTCAAGTTACTAGTTAGTGTTAGGTTGTCTTCCCGTTGTGTTTTGCACCTTTTTTGCACGAATTTCCTGCTGAGACCTGCAGGGAAGGAAGAGTCACTGAATTAGGGTCGAAATTGGTAGAAAGTTAGTGAAAACTGGAAAGCTTGAAGCGGAAATTTAAACTTTAAAGTACATTTTCGTGTTGGCAGTTTCAAATGGAGTTTATGTTACTTCGTGAAATATGTAATGAAAATTTAAAAGTCAAGGAGATGGATGCATAATTGAGGATTGATTTTTGCCAAGGGCAGCGCTAATGAATGAGAAATGGATTAAGTTCTTAATGGTCGTCGACTGTTAAGCTTAACCCTTATCAAAAGTTAAAAAATTCAGCACGGAATGTAGCTGACATTGCTTAACTTGCATGTCTTCGAGATATCAATTTCCTTTTATTATAACGAGAATCAGTTCCGACGGGAAATTCAATATCCTTCTTTGATGGAGATTCCTGTGAAACAATCGGGAAAGTTTTATTGAGTTTGCTTGTCATTGCACGATGATTTCTTAGCATCGAACGCTAGTACTAAAGTGCTGCCAGAATGCATAGCTGATTCCTTTTAGCTATTAATCCCCTTGCTCAGGAGAAGCTTTATATTACAAAGAGCGCATTGATATTTCCTGGCAGATTACAAATCACTAAAAAGTGGTGGCATTTACACGTGAAAATTGTAATTAAAATGGCAAGCTATCTGTTTGTTAGTTTTCCAACATTTTTCCATTTTAGATGTTCACATGATTGAAATATTGAGGTTTAATTGGCATGAGAAGCGGATATTCCATTCAATTCTATTCGCTCTGAGCTGAAATAATTTGATAGATTACAACGAATTAACTGGCGCTTCACAAGGTGATGTGACGTGATTAGAAACTTTATTTTTAGAGCTCATGAGTGATTATTGCTATATATATGCCATATTTAACGATTTGGAAAACTCAGCATGTAGTGATAGGTAAATATTACATGTCCGTAAAGGACCGCAGCGATGGTCTGCTGCCTCGCGGAGTGAGATATTGATATCCGCCGAGAATGCGCTTGTCTGGGGACGCGTGAATGCGCTGGCAGGCTAGCATTGCGGTGCCATGGGGCGGGTTCATTCCCCCACTTCTTTTCCCGATAGGTCAGTTATCAGATAACGATTAGGTCCTACTACCTTCTGTCCAGCTTGGAAATTGTAATGCCCAGCGGGATCACTTTGGCGGGAATCGCGCTGGAAAAACTCATCTCCTTCTTTAAAATTGGAAGGTCGTGCCCGGAGGTTATACTGCGCCTCATTTGCACGTCCCACGGCCTTAATCTTCCGTCCGATTTGTTGGCGGATGTCTCCTAAACGCTCGTGGGGCTCCAGCGCAACGACGGGGTCTCCCAAACACTTTATGTCTGTATGATTTACCATGGCAAATCGTGTGCTTTCCGAAGGTGGCAAAGTAAGGAGTGACACCGGTGACGGAATGATAAGATGATCGCAGAGCGCACGTGATGGCGGACAATCTGCGGTGCCAATCTTTCTGAGCTGGGTGAACATAAGAACGGCTAACAGTGTGCAATTCAACCGTTCAGAGGCTTTAGACTGAGGAGAGTATATGGGCGTCAGTTGATGTTCGACGCCGTACTGTTCGAGTAGGCCCTTAAACCGCCGAGATCTGAACTGTACTCCGTTGTCCGAGTACACACTTTCTGGAACCCCGAACACGTGGAACACCCGGCCCTCTAGAAATTTCACGATGGATGGAGTCGTGAACTTACGAATAGGTTCCACCAGTGGGGATTTCGAGAGCTGGTCTAAAACAACGACATGATCGATGTGTCCCATGGATGATCGAGGATATGGACCGAGTAGATCTATGTACAGACGCTGGAATACGCGTTCTTGGACGTTGAGTTGACCCATAGGAGGTCGAAAAGGCTGGTTGGGCGCTTTAGTGCCTTTACAGGTCTCACAGGCGCTCACGTAGCCTTTGATCTGGGATGCCATTTTAGGCCAAAAGGAGCATTTCTTGAGTCGCCGTAGCGTCCGACCGTAACCTCCGTAGGCACTTAAAGGATGGTCATGTGCGCAGAGGATCAGATGTTGTGTCATTTCCTCCGGTACCCAGAGTTTCCAGGACCCTTCTTCCTACCATGGATCACCAGTGGTGTATTCATTCCATCTATACACGTAGCCGTCTTTCACTTTCAAATCAGGCAGCTGTGATTGTTGGGTCACGATGGTTTGCCTCAACTCTTTGTAGCTGTCTGATTCGAAATATGAGCTGTCCAAATCTATCTCGATGGGGTCCTCGTCATTCACTGTCAATTCAGCTCCCTCTGGTGAAAACATTCGCGAGAGAGTGTCGGGTACAATGCTCTGGGTCCCTTTCCGATGTTTGATGGAAAACTTGAACCCTTGCAGTTTAAGAGCCCATCTGGCTAGGCGTCCATGTAAGTCTGCTTGGTTCATCAACCATTGTAGCGAAGCGTGGTGTGTGATGATCTCGAACTGGTGGCCCTCGATATAGGCTCGAAATTTCTTCACAGCCATCACCGCTGCCAAACGTTCCTGCTCGACACGGTATAGTTCCTTTGTGCCAGGTTCAGCTTATGGGACATGAAGGCAATGGGAGCTTCTTCTCCCTCATCGGTCAATTGCACCAGCATTCGTAAAGTCTAGGCTGTGCAAGACCGGAGCTGATGTTAGGGCTTGTTTTAGCTCTTCATATGCCTTTCGGCTGAGCTCGGTCCAAATGAACTTCCCTTTCCGCAGCATGTCCGACAGGGGCCTTTAAACTGTTGCATGATTCCGAACGAACCTTCTGTACCAACCACATCCACCAAGGAAACGTTGAAGCTGCTTAACCGTTTTTGGTAAGGGGAACTTATCAATCGCACGAGTTTTGTCTGGATCCGTTTTGATAGTGCCATGTCCGATGACATGTCCTAGGTATCGGACTTGGTTCATGACACACTTACTTTTTTATACGTTAGTGGTGAGTCCCGCCTTACTGATGTGCAGGGCTACTTCTTGCAGGAGTACGAGGTGTTGGTTGAACGTTTCCGTGATGAGTAAAAGATCATCCAAGTACACGAACACTTGGTGTTTCAGTTGGGGTGGGATGACTTTGTCCATCAGCCGGGTCTTCAACACTGTCTTTGGGGCAGCTTCCGGAGAAGAAGTGTCATCTGTTGCATCGGGTACCACCGATGGTATCGTGGTGTTGGACTCTAATAGGTTTGCTGGCGAGGACCTGGTCGTAGTAGAACTGTCAGTAGACGGGACGACGTGCTGTTCCGTTACTGAGTCTGTCGCGAGTGCTGCGGGCTGTTGTGCGCACTCGCTTGCAAGTTTTTTGACTTCTTACAATTAGTGCATTGAGGTGCATAGGTATCTAGCTTAACATACCGAAAGCAGAAAATGCTAGCCTCTGCCTGGCATGCAGTAAAACGGTGTCCCGTCTACCAGCAGTTCCAGCACGTGGTCGTACAGGCCCTGGGAGCCATTTCATGTACTTCAGACTGAGGTTCTGGATCTAAGTCGGTGGATAATGGAGAGAGAGTCTCTGGCGTACTAACGTCAGTGGGTGGAATGAGAACAGCTGGCGCGGGTAAAGCTGGCATGTGACTCTCGAGCTCAGCGATCGTGCGTCGTTCTGGCTGCTCGCGTCGGCCAAAGGGTTTACTATGTGACGCGGAGCGCTGGGAATACTGCACCGCTTCCAATTGCTTCACTGATACACGAAGCGCATGCACACTGTGGCGCGGGGCGAATACCAGTTGCTCTCGTAGCTCCGGTCTGATCCAGTCCCAGAAGAGGCTCAGAAACTCAGACTCTGGCATGGGGATCATTAGACGCTCCAACAGACAGCATGGGACTTCATAATACTCGTCTACGGTCTCCTGTGCCTATTGGCGTCTGTTTCGGATGCGCTGCTTTAGCGTGTCGTCTCCCTCAACTGGTGTGGATTCCTGCAATGCCATCCATTTCAAGGTTTTCCAATCAAAGGTGGGATCCGTGTCGACAAAACGCCAGAGCCACCGAAGAGCTCTCCCACTAAAGAGTATCTGCGCACAGCGGGTAACAGCTCGCATGTTACCTCCTAGGTTCAGCGAGGTCATGTTTTCGAACCTCCTTAAAAAAGGCACCGATTGTCGTAGGGTCGTCCTGGCCAGTAAACATATGTTTCCAGCTTGCCACTATATGGGCTATCTTAGAGGGCGGAATAGCACCTGGTGAACGATTACGTTCGTAACTTGGCTGCCTGGGTGCGACATCTTCGCGGAGAGTAGGATGGCACGTGCGGCAAGCTCCTGGCTGGTCTGAAGATGGTGAGTCCCAATTATACCAGGGCATCGAGCCGCGGTCCCGAGCTGCCTATTCGAACTGTTCTCGCTCTGGGCTCCACGCACTCGCATGATTCCGTTGCTGCGTTCGCGAAGTCTGCACCTCTCCCCTGGATCTGTATTCTGGGGCCATGGGGTTCATGGCTCCGCTGAGCCTAGAAGGTACTGTATCCCCCATTACTGCCACTGGTGGCTCGATATAGTCCGCTCTGGCCGTGGATGTGGAGGGCTGCGCGGTCGGCTGCGGAACCGACAGACTCTGTAGCTGTTGCCTCATTTATTCCATACTAGTGGCCATAGCTTGCATGACTGCCAGTAGCTGCGACATCTCAGGTGATGCTACTGATGAGGGTTCGATACCGGGCCGACTGGTCGGTAAGGCTCCGGCTCCGCTGTCATCACCTCGTGCACCCATTGTAGTTGATGGAGCGGGTTCGCCTTTGGGCATTGCTCCACTAGCGCTGGAGGACTGAGGCCTTTCTGTCACTATCGGTGTTGGCTCTAGAGGCTGGTGTCATAGCGGGCGCGTTGACGAGGTTTGCCTTAGCTGGCTTAAGCACAGCTGGTGTAAACGGTGGTTGCAAGGCAGAGTGTGGCTTGCCGACTCGTCTAGGCTCTCGTGACAGATTGCACACAGGAGCGTCTGTCCAGCATTAGACCTATGCTCATGGCCTACAAATACAATAAGAGTGGGACAACCGGGCGGGTGCGAGGGGGCACCATTACCATCCGGTTGTCCCACTCTTATTTGTGGACCATGAGCATCGTTGGGTAACGACGAGGTTACTCTTAGTCCGTCCATTTTCACTTGTCCAACTTGTTCTCTGAACAAGTCATTTCTCTCTTTGTTGTTACCTTCAATTTTTCGACTTCGATCGCCTGTTTCTTGAGAGGCAAGTGAATCCAAAATTCTTTTGTAGTGGATCCTTGTGCTGGGGCAATGAACCCGCCCCACGCCAGCGCAGTGCTGGCCTGCCAGCGCATTCGCGCGTCCCCAGACAAGGCATTCTCGGTGGATATCAACATCTTCCTCCGCCGAGGCAGCAGACCATCGCTGCAGTTCTTCATGGACTTGGATACCTAGCCTATCACTACAAGCAATTGAATGAGAGCAAATAGATTACTGCATCCGGTTATACGTTCCAATGTATTTGGCTGTATATTGCAAAATGTTCAAAGCGTTTTATAAATTTGTTCTCGCGTGAATTATAAAACTATTTCACACGTCTCGAGAAAAATACAATTTACTAATTCAAATGTGTTTATTAAATGAACTCCAAAGTACGACTGATTATACTTTCATTGTTTTAAATTGACTTGACAACAATTTTGATCTGTCATCAGAATTATGTTCAAACAAAGTGTTGAATTGCAATTGAAGACGGTGCTGATGTTTTGTCGTCTAGGAATGCACAGGTGTTGAGTTTTTGGAAGTAAAAATTCTGGTCTTTAGCTTTTGCTCTATATTTTTATTTACTCTATGGAAATGACATTATTTATTATTCCCTCTTCTTTACGATGAGGTAGGCGGCTACGACGATGAAGATGATGATGATGAATGATGTCGTTGTTGTTAAGGATGATGATGATGTTGTTGGTGATGTCGATGATGATGCTGATGACGTTGTCGCTGATAATATTTAGGATAGTATTGACTACAAACCAGTAGTAATATATTAGTTTGCCTAGGTTCTCTCATTTATGTTAATGCATGAGAAGTGAGAAGAGCGGCTCAAGTAAGTACCTTTTTTCTCAAAGAAATTGCTTGCGCCGCTGATATGTCGAATCGGCTGGCAGTTGAAGATTTCTCGTGGGATAAGGGTTTGTTTGCGCCATGAAGCGTGCGCTGACGTTGGGACGTTCGGAGTCGCCACAGTCACTCCCTCCCCAATGACCTTCGCATGTGTCGAAGAGAGTAAAAACGTGACTTTCTTCTTAGATGGCTGAACTGGTTGTCCCGGAAAAATCTGCACTGGTTGAACCGTTTCCGAGGGCAGCAGAGGTGGTGTTGTAGGGGCCTGTGGGGGTGTTGAGTATGGCTGCTGTGTCGCTGGATGGGAATTGGCTTGCTCCAGGTAGGTTGGTTTGAGTTGTTTCGTGGAGAGGGTTTTGGCGATGTCGTTTACGTCTATGACGTAGTTGTTGGCGTTGATACTTCTGGCGACTCGATGAGGTCCGGAGTATGGCTGATTGAGTGATTTCCTTACAGCATCGATACGGCGAAACATGAGCTCACAGCTGGCTAGGTCTATGAAAATGAATGGTTCGTGAACCGAGTGTCTGGCTGACGGGACAAGTGGAATCGATTTGAAGAGTTGGCATAAATCGGTGACAAAATATTGTGGGCCACCAGCTGGTGTGTTTTGAGGCGTAATGAACTCGCCTAGGGTCCACAGCATTGTGCCGAAAACCATTTTTGCAGGAAAGGCTTGCAGGTCCTCGTTGAATGTTGTTCGCAGGTGAAAGTACCTGTAACCATAGTGTCTCCCGAACACATTTTAACGCTGCTTTGAGGGTGCGGTGCATCCGTTTGACCATGCCATTAGCTTGAGGGTGGTATGGAGTGGTGTGGACGTGGTTGGCGCCCAAGAGGTGACCAAGCTGATTCAGGAGGTCGTATTCAAACTGGCGTCCTTGGTCCGATGTGATTTCCTGTGGTGGGCCAAATATTGATATCCAGTGGTCGAATAGTACCCTGGCGAATGTGCTGGCTTTGATTTCACGTACTGGTACTGTTTGAGGCCACGGTGTATAGCAATCGATATTGGTGAGGCATTTCTCGTAGCTTTCACATAGTGGCAAGTCGATATGGATGTGGTCGAACGCCCATCCGGTGTCTTGAAATTTCCTAATTTGGCGTGGACCTTCGACAGTTGACAAGGCATGCATTGCTTGGCCCACTGGGATACGTCTTTCTGCAGACTCAGCCATACGTATTAAAGCGCTACGTGTTTCATGGTGGCATGTCCACTCGGATGCGACAGTCGATGGACGATGTCGAAAGCCTGACAGCGGAGCCCCACTGGCAGGTAAGGCTTAGTGGTGCTATTAAACTCCAAATAGTACGCTGAGTAATGACCATGACCAGCTGATGCAGTTTGAGATGGGGGCTCGCCAGAAGGTGGGGCAACTGGTCGTCTGTGTTTTGTGCTTCACTGATGACTTCAGCTGTGATTGTGGAGGGTATCGTGACCGTTTCTACACGTGAAAGTGCATCAGCGATGATATTGCCATCCCCTGTTGTATATTTTACTCGTAAATTGAATTGAAGTGAAGTCCAGTTGTCTGCTTTGGTGGGGTGAGGTTTTGTCCGAGCATAGCATCAGAGCAAATATATGTGGCCAGTGGTCGGTATAGATGATAAAGTGTCTTCCTTCCTAGATGCGCTGAAAGAACTTGATGGCAGCAAAGATCGCAAGCAGCTCGCAGTCGTAGGTTGAGTAGCGTTATTCGGTGTCAGAGAGCTCCCACGAGAAGAAACCCAACGGTACCCAAGTGCCATCGTCCCGTTGTTGGTCCAAGGCCGTGCTGGATTCGTCTTTGTAGAGCTAATGGATGCAAAGGTGAAAGAAAAGCTGACGTGGCAGCCTCGGTGGTGCCTTGCTTGCAGTGCTCAAGAGCCGCTTCAGCATCGGGTGTCCAGATGTGTAGTGCCTTCTTTTTTTTACAACCTTTTAGCATTTTCAAAAGTGGCACTTGGGACTCAGCAGCGTGTGGCATGCAGCAGTGATAAAATTCAGCATCCCGAGAAAACGCCTCAGCTGGGATGAGTCGTTTGGTTTGGGCAAAAATACGATGGGTTCTGTTTTGGAGGTGGTGGTTGAAATCCAATTTCGCAGACGTGGTATCCAGCAAAGACGACCTCAGCCTGACCGACTTGTCATTTATCCCAATTAGCGTGGAGGTTCGTCACCTGTAGGAAAGAGGAAAGTTGCTCGAGGTTGCACTGGTGATGGTCATCGCTGGCCGAGAAAACTAGGATATAGTCATGATAGACCCGGACGAAGTCCAATTTTCTCCGGAGATGCATCATTTGGGCTGTGTTGCGTAGACTTAAAAGCATCCCCAGGTCTTACATACGTCCTCAGGAGCAACCGGAATTTGGTAGAAAGTACGCTGAAGGTTAAGGTCGCAGTGAGACATTCTCCCGCGAGACGACGTGGTCTCGTAAAAACCGGTGGGCCATTGGTGACTATCTGGTGGTGGACGGGTAGTTCAGCTACTGAGGCTAATTTTCCGGGTTGTGCGGGTCCATCTGCATACTAGGCGATTATTCCTTTGTATCAGTCTTCAATGGTGTTCTTAATTTTAGTGACAGCGCTAATACTGCGTATAGTTGGGGCTGGACCGAGGATACAGGCTGTGGAGAGGTTAGTGAGATCATCCAAGAGGCGCTGGCTACGCAGGCCGGTGAGTAGACTATGATGCTTTAGTGCATCGGCTACTAGATGGCTGTCTGGACATCTGCTACCATGACCGACCAATGAAGTGGCTGGCGTAGCCCGAAATTTAGGATGAGCTGCTGTGATCCAAAGGTTGTGATGAGCATGTCATTGGTTGCCTGTAAAACGAGGCTCTGTTTAAAAAGAGGCCTGGCGATGGAATGCCTCGGGATGATGGAGAGGGCGGAGCTGGAGTCTACTAAGAACCTGGTTTTTGTGGTGCGGTCGGAGACATAAAGGTAGTAGTGTGGTCTAAAGTTGGAAGTAATAAGGCTGTTTACATCGCATCGCTAGGGTCCCGTGCTTGGTGTGATACCAGCAGTGACCTGTGCGACTGTCTGGTCCAGAAGTGATTGAGCGGCCTCGACGTTGGATTGCGTTTCTTGATGGGGACCGCTCCTACAGTGTGTTGGTGCAGGTGTGTGGTTGTTGAAGCGCCTCTTGAGTCAAGTTTGTTAGCTGTTTAATCGCAAGACTCAAATCAGCTGACTCGATAGTGACTTGGTCCGAAGAAGAACAAAATGAGGAGATACCAGATGAGGGTCTTATTGGGCGCGTGGATGGTTGCCCTGATGTGGCCATCACTCCCGAACTCCCGAGGAGCTTGCCTCGTCTGCAACAGTGGCAAGCTCCTCTTGCGTCTGGTTTTGTTTTATAAGCAGAAGCATGCGGCGCGTTTGCTGAGGCAGGAGGTCAAGCCATCTGACACGGAGGACATCGTCACTAACTCGTGTGCCAGCGGGCGAACGTATAAGCCGTAGGAGCTGTGAAAGTCTCCTGTCTCCGATCTCGATGCCTGTGAGCAATTTATGTAGCTGCGTAACAGGTGAGTGCTTTGAGTGCTCCGTATCGGTCGTGCTCCGGTGGCGCACGGATGATATCCGCTACATCCGTGATGGTTACATGGTACTTGTCTGTGTGCCGTACCACTTTGTGCACCTCGAATTGTGATTCCACTTGAAAGAATCACAATTCAGGACTAGCCCGCCAGAAGGATGGTAGCCTACACTGGCTGACTACGTTTACCTCTTGAGCCAGTGGTAAGCTCTCGGCTGGTGGTGCCTCCTGAAAGAGACGGTCCTTCCTCGCTATCCTCGTTGTTTTGTTCGACTACCATTGTAGTGCAAGTTGAGGTCACCACTTTGGAAGTAAAAATTCTGGTCTTTAGCTTTTCCTCTATATTTATACTTTACTCTTTGGAAATGACAGAATTTATTAATCCCTTTTGTTTACGATGGGGTAGGCGGCTACGACGATGAAGATGATGTCGTTGTTGTTGATGATGAATGATGACGTCGTTGTTGGTGATGATGGTGATAATATTGTTGGTGATGTCAATAATGATGCTGGTGACGTTGTCGCTGATGATGTTGAGGATAACGTTGACTACGACCAGTAGTAGTAGCTTGCCTAGGTTCTATGTTAATTCACGCGAAGCAAGAAAAGTGGCTCAAGCAAATTTCCCTTTTTCTCGAGGAAACTGCTTGCGCCGCTAATATGTGGAATCGGTTGGAAGTCGAAGATTTCTCATTGGATGAAGATCTGTTTGTGCCGCGAAACGTTCGCTGACGTTGGGACGTTCTGAGTCGCCACTAGTTCATTATTCTGATGGTGTGAGCAATGTTAGTGATGTAGGTCCTCCCCCCGTTAGTCAGCAGTGGCCAGACAAACGTCGGTTCATGGACAGGAGCAGTTACCATGGGTAGAATGTAATGATTTTTCATGTAAGGATATCTCTTTAAATAGGGTGTTCCCATAAAGATTATGATGAGGGTGTTTTGGGTAGGCAAAATGCAAATGTCCTTTGTGATGGGTTGCTGTTTTCCGGAAAATTGGTAAGTATGAAGGCATTTAAGCTGAATGTTTTTTTTACATCTGAAGAGATAATTTTGATAGTGTTAAATAATTTTGAAAATATATGGAGCTGGTCAAAGTTGGTGACACCCTTTGATGTATATTTTATCCCGTTAAATGATATGTTACAATTTTCAAAGTAAAAAAGGTTAGTGCCTTAGATTTTAGTCTCGGTAAGATCGAAGGTTGCGTTGACGATAGTTTTGCTGATATTTACAAACATGAGGTAATGTGGCTTGGGTTAGAAGATCTGTCTGTTGGTGGGATTGAATTGAAACGAGGGTGGTTTGTTGTGCAGTACGTTCCCGATGTTAGTCGAGTTTTTCTCATTGGATCGTTTCCTGGCAGTAGTATGTAGCTTCCATCTGGGGTGTTGTTTTTATCTAAGTATCTGATATAGTTAGCGTTTAGGATCAGGTAAGGATGGGATTGTATGGAAGCCCCTTACTTGAAAGGTAGTGGTATGAAGTGGTAAAGAGAAAAGAAATTATTTGTTACATGTTAAGTATTGTCGTGTGTTATGGTTCAGGGCTGATTATTTTAATGTCCCACGAACGTAAAAACCCACTGTTTTTTAAGTTAAACGAGTTTATTTCCTAAGAATGCACAATAATTAACTTCACTATTTTACAAATCACTCTTTAGTTTGCTTTTCTCTTGTGCTATAAATTTATGTTTCCAATGCCTTCAAATATATCACGAAAAACCTTTACTTTACTATTAATCAATAAAGCCTTCAAATCACCCTCTACGCTTATCGCAGTTTTCATTATCGCCTGTTTTACTATCACTATGTCCCCAATTCATTCAGCTCGGCTTTATACGAGTATAGGGTCTCTAGTCATTCAATCCATTTCTAGTACATTGGGGAATTTTTTGACGAGAATTACCAAGAATATTCGAGCAATTCTGAATACTCACAGGGACTTTACTTTCAGATATTGATCATGGATCTATTTGGTCCATTCTTCTGCTTTCGAGTACATTCGTCTACTTTCCTTAGTTTCTTCTTTTCAATCAATATTGATCTTGATGTTATTGAGAGTTGCAACAGCAATTGTGACAGTAGTTCGCAAAATTGCCTAAACATGTAACACTGTCTAGCCCTCAGTTATTTTCACCCTAAAAAGATGTTTCGCCAGTTTTAGTTAAGTCTCCTTGGATGTAATATGGGGAAAGATGGCCCAGGTGCGCGATTTTTAGTTTGGCTCTCGGCTTACCGTGTTTCTGTATGCGATACACGACATCGTTGTATCACTTTATAACTAGGTATATTCCCTCCCTTTCCGCCGTTGTGTGTTGTATAGCCACACCAAGTCATCTTGCTGGAACCCAGTAGAATTTGCTTTTAGATCATACCTGGTCTTCAAATGGTCAGTAGCCGATTCAAGATGTTTTCGCACTGTATATATCTGATTCAACCATTGCCTTAGTACACTTACATATTCCAAGTTCGTTTGGGGCTTCTCAGGGACTGTTCCGAAATTTATATCAGCCGGCGGAGGAATAGTCTTTCCAAAAATGACTTTGTTTTTTTGCTGTACTCCTATTTGAACTCCCATAAAACATAGTGTCCTGATGCAAAACACTACAAACTTATACTTGACGCAGACTGCCAAATTGCTGCTATCAAACAAGACCAAAATTTTGATAATCGGATCAGAGCTGAGATGACAGTGACCGTTCAAACCCAGATACCAATCGAATTGTAGGACACGATTTAATGGAAAAGCCCAAATTTGAAATAAACAAACTAAAGGTGTAGAATTTAGTAAATGGAAATAAATGTTATCATTTCACACAGTGGAGCTCTCGGTGCCAGATTCAGTTCGACGCATTTGTAACTATGTATTCAAATGTACAGGGTTATCCATTTCATGGTAGGAAAGTATAACGCTGCCATTTGACATCTGTCAGAATTAAATGTCATCCAAAGCGTGTTTTGTTTTGAGTTGAAGGTTTGCCATTTAAAAATATGGATCGTTTAACAGTCGGAGAACGCGTTAAAATTATTGAATTTCATTATAAAAATGGTGATTCTGTTGTATCAACATTTAGGGCTTTACGAGCCGATTACGGTCGACATAACCGACCTAAACAGCAAACAATTTCGAACACAGTGAGAAAATTTGAAGAGACTGGATTGGTTGTTGATATTGCAAGACCTGTGTATCATCGCAACATTCGTTATGCTGAAAATGTTCCTGTCGTTGCTCAAAGTGTGGAGGAAGACCTGAATTGGTCGATTCCTCGACGTGCTCAACATTTGGGCCTGTCTTACGGCTCATTGTAGCGGATTTTGCATTTGGATTTGCATATCCATCCGTATAAAATCCAACTCACTCAAGAACTTAAGCCTCAGGACCATACTTAACGCAGAATGTATGCGAATTGGGTGATTGAACAAAAAGCCATTGATAACTATTTTTTGAACACAATTTTCTTTGGTGATGTGGCTCATTTTTTGCTCAGTGGTTACGTAAATAAACAGGATTGCCGCATATGGGGCTCACAAAGTCCTTAAGTGATCACAGAAAGCCCTTTACATCCGCGAAAAGTGACTGTTTGGTGTGTATTATGGTCTGGCGGTGTTATTGGCCCGTATTTTTTTGAAAACGATCAAGAAAGAGCCATTACAGTCAATTCTGACCGCTATGGACGGATGTTGACCGATTATTTTTGGAGAGAAATTGAAGATTATGACCTGGAAAACATGTGGTTCTATCAGGAAGGAGCCACAAGCCACACACCACAGGCTAATCGAGCACTTTTGCAAGAGAAATTTCCAGGACGCGTAATTTCGAGATTGAGTGATGTCAATTGGCCCGCAAGATCCTGCGACCTAACACCTTTGGATTTCTTTTTATTAGACTTTGCGAAAGATCGTGTTTAGGCGAACAATCCTCGAAATCTTGAGCAATTGAAAACCAATATTCGTGAAGTTATGGCCGAGATATTGCCGGAAATGTACCAAAAAGTCATTGAAAATTACCTCAAAAGGATTGAGGCCTGTAAGAGGTCCCGTGGAGGACATTGAATGATGTTGTGTTTCACTTATAATTCGGTCTTTATATTGGATAAAAAGTTTCGTTTCCATCTGAATATTATATGTGTTTTCTTTAGCTTTACTTTCCCAAGCGTAAAATGGATAATCCTATATTAGTAGCAACGCTTCTAGTCGCCCAGTGTTTCAAGTGCTTTGCATCAGAGCACTTTACTTGAAATAAATTGTCAATTTTTGCGTTTATTTGGTAATTGCCTGTTTTCTAGAAAAGTCGTCGGGTCTTACTTTACTGGACAAACAAGCGTTTCAATTCCCTTAAGTCATCTTTAGTGTCTGACACTGAAGATGACTCATAGGGGTCAAAGCGCATCTGATCAATATCTGACACTGAAGATGGCTAAAAGTTGTCAAAACGCGTCTATTCACTCAACAAGGCAAGCCCTGATGGTTTTTCAAAAAAAAGCACAGTTAAGTGTGTTAAGTTTTAAAGTCCCTTTGCAGACTTTTAAAAGTGCTTTAAATATTCAAATACATTGCATGCTTTGTTTCAATACGCTTATGTGTGTGTGGCTTTTATTTGAAAGGAACCGTCAGTGAAACAAAGTTTAATATCAAATTTTATGATAAATCTGAATTTTCACATAACAATTTTGCAATTTTTCTAAACATTATTTGAATCATGCTTTTATTCAAAAGTGAATCCTTTTGACAATTTTCTGAATGCAAAATGAAAAAGAATTCCACATAATAGAACTTACTCATCTGAATTTTAAATTTTCACTCTACCTCCCAAATGTTTAAAATATTTGAATAATTAATAAGCCTTTTAGTCTTTTTCTACTTGACGTCCTTTGCTTGTGTCATTATCCCAGAAAGCTTGGAAACTTCAAACGAAACGATAAATTTCCTTAATTCGTTTCATCACTGAGTCTCAGTCTGATCCTTGCGACTTGGTAGCTTATTTGTAGTAAAGCTAATGCAAGAGGTTACTCTTCTATTTCTCCTTCCAGGCCCACTGCTGTAAATTATGTATGTGCCGCTATTTCTTTTGGTAATGAAGGTCGCTCAACCTATTTATACAATTTATTTGATGTTGTCTGATTTACTTGATCCTTGCGACATAATGATGAACGACGCTGATTACAGTCAAACCGGATGGTGGCGATGATGGTGGTGAATTCTGGTGGGAGTTGAAATTGGATAATATTTTCTGATTCGAATTGATCAAAGAGATTGCATAAATTGGATTTATGAGTATGAAATGAAAAGCTGTGGAAAATTGTGATGTTGCAAGTTATGCTTGATATGTAATTGTAAAATAAATAGATTGGATGATACTCATGGGGCTCAATGGGTTCAAGGATTCAGTGGCTTTGTTGGACTTGCAATTTTCATGGAAAATTTTGTCATCTAATAAGCTTCTATTTAATTATGACCTAATAATTTGTTTCTTATATTTTTTAAAGTAATAGTTCAAACTATATACCATAATAATCTAATTTAAAAAATTCTGAGTGTTCTTTTTCCTAAAATATATTATATAATGTTGTGCCACTTTCTGAAGTGTTCACCTTCACAACATCTCTCTGAAAATCACAATTTCATTACGAGAGCTTCTAATATATCTATGGCAAATTTTACTTATAAGTCTAGTCACTAGAAAAACACCAAGGACATGCATCTTCCAGTTATATCCGTTTCCTTTCAAGAAATTCTTCAACTTCCGGTAGTTTTGATTTCAAGCTTTCTGATATTCTGGCAAATACCATTCACATCCTAACTTCTGGCATCTCAACCCTATCTGCAGCGTACTTACAAACATATAACAAGATGATGAGGGAGTAAAAGCCTATCAACATCACCATCACCATCCTTGTTTATAAGTCAGTCGGCAGGATGTCGATTTGTGCTAACAATGTTTGCTTCATGTTCCTGAAGGCGGATGTAACCTTTTTTTCGTTTTTGAGACGGTGTGTCAATATCTTGTGATTTGTGTCGAAGTATGTGTACTTATGCATTATGCTTTTAAAAATGTTAAAAGGAGTAGAATGAATAATAATTTTTGCAAGAAAACATCTATGAAAGATATTGAGCGTCTCATTTTTGGTACTAGTGCAATATGTAGATAAGTATGTTGGATTGTACGTGTAAGTTAGAATACTTTTTCACGTAACTATTAAAAGAATGCACCTCAAGCTTTATTCAATAAAATATTCTACTTAAATTTATTTTAGTATCTATATGTGCTTACTTTTTATATTATTTATATTTATATATAGATATGCTTACTTTTTATTCGATGTTTCTGCAGATGCAGCGTCTACCTTTGCTGCTATTGATTTTACCTCGGTACGTGTTGGCTGATTTTGTGTCGATAACTTTTCCCCCTCTTAAAACAATAGTCCAGTTTGGTTAGAAGTAAGGTCATTAAGCTTGAGCTGCGCTTAATTTGGTAACGAGGGCGAATAGTTAATTGTCGATATCACCAAAGATACTAAAATTTGCCCTCTGCTATAGGCGGAACCACCGTTGATGAGGTTTTTCCTGTTCGGAAACAGACTTTCCAAATTAAGTAGGTTAATACGAATATTAAGGTGGCTAAGAGAGCAATTAATTAGGTCATTCACTGGCGAATTTTGTTATAATGTGAGAACTGTTTTTTCAAAAGTCCTTTGAGAGTTCTATCTAAGCCGTCTCCAATATCATAACTGATTGCATGGGGGCGACCGTCGTTGAAATTATAATATGTATCCAGCTACGTTTTTAGCCGTGTAGCAAAGGAAAAATATTTCAAAACCCTCACTTACCATTTTCCGGACTCGGCACCCCTCCTGAAAATTCATTCATCTATTTCGAGCACACCATACTTGTACTTAACCTTTAACTGGCGACGTGCAGTCTATGAGACCGCTCACTATGCGAGCCACATTTTCATTTCCACTTCTACTCTTAATATAAGACATATATTCCTAGTACCTTCAAGTTGAGTAGCAGTTGAGTCATTTTGTTTTAAAGTTCAAGAGCGCTCTGTGAGACCACACATCACCATTTACGTAAGTTTTCAGAAATTATAAGACTTTTTTATTATTTCCAGCAGAAATAGCTATTTTTTTGCAATGGATTTGTCTAGACTATCGGGTACGAAAATTAGAAAGATGACCTTTATAAAAAAAATTTCTTCAAAATTATTTTTTTTTGGTTTTTCTTTATATTGACTGGACCCAGGTCCTATGAACTGAAAGACAATTAAAGAATGCCAAATGACTTTTATATGATGAAAACACCTTCTTATAACCAATAATGAAAACATCGCTTGCAAAGTTCATCTAGGATTTCGGAAATAAGTTCAGGAAGTGTCGCGGTCTAACAAACAAAATAAACTACGTTAAAACATTCGACGTCGCCAGTTAAAGTTTAAATAATAACTTGTGGTGATCATTGGTTTTAATTACTATATAGTATAAGACCCATCTACCTATACTTATGTACGCCTGCGATTTTAATAATTTTTTGTTAGATTTTTATTTGCGTTCGTACTACAATCGCTTTCGGGTCTTCACTTAGAGATAGTAAGAGTATCTCATTATCTTGATCAAATGTATCGGCACTTCACAATGTAATATGATCAGCATCACGCATTGGCCGTGTGTCTATCCACACAGCTGCGATACGTTCTGATTTTAAATCAGCTCGTCACATAACTGAACAAGCTGATAGTCCGTCTGAAGAATCATTCGAACTGAATCTCCTTGTCTCCAAACGAGAATCAATCCAGGGACATTCGGCTTACGGGATGAGTGCGCTAACCACTACACCACGCGGACTATTCATGCGACTTTAATATTTTTTTTTAATTTTACACATAAACACATTCAAATACCAATTACATAGCTGCATCTATATATGTGATATATGTATATATATATATATATATATATATATATATATATATATATATATATATATATATATATATATATATATATGTAAGATATAATTTATAACTCAATGTAACCCCCGCGTGCTTCAATCAACGCTTAAATTCTCCACCTGCATCGCGAGCACGGCCTATATGGATGCAACATTAGGAAAACTGGACCTTACTATTTGTTTCTTTTTCTTTAATTTAATAATTCAAACTATATACCATAATAACCTTATTTAAGAAAAACTTTATGTTCTTTTTCCTAAAAGATATTAGCTAATGTTGTTCCACTTTTTTTCTGAAGTATTCACCTCCTTATTCTCCCTAAATTTATAACTCAAACTAGCCCCCAGTTCGATTCTCCGTCTGCATCGTGAGCGCGCCTTCTTTAACTGCTTTCGTTGTAAATTGATGAATGCTACTTCAGCAGCAGCCTGTAGAGGTGGCACATTAGGATATCCGGACTTGTTAATCATCCGCTCAATACACACGTAATAGTCCAGGGAGCTTAAATCAGGGCTGCTTGGAGGCAAGAACTGGATGCGACCCGCAGCTTCGTTCTCACTAAAACATAGAAGCAAGTGACAGCAGAATATTAATATTGTTGTAACAGCTTCAGATAGCATCAGCCGCAACTTTATTGCATATGACGTATACCTCAGGTCCTTTTTTATGATTCGACGCATGGAAGCCTCACTTACACCCAAGATGGCTGCCATTTTTCTGAGCGAGCTCGCAAGTTCCTCCGAAATGAGATCTTGGGCCCTTCGAAAAACTTTTGGGGTCCTTTCCATCTTCTCCTTCGTATGATTTTTCCTTACTGGGCTAAGAGAGCCTTCCTCAGAATTTTCCGTGCCCGCATACTTCTGAGGAATATCATAAACTGTGGATTTTGAATACCCGAAAAATAATAATTTCTGTTGGCGACCATCCTGTGCAGACTTTCAATGACCACCGCTCTTTGATTGTACTCCGCACTCGATTGGACTTACTTATATATATATATATATATATGTATATATATATATATATATATGCATATATATATATATATATATATATATATATATATATATATATATATATATATATAGATATATATATATATATATATATATATATATATATATAT
Source organism: Odontomyia ornata (assembly GCA_963969285.1). Taxonomy (NCBI): domain Eukaryota; kingdom Metazoa; phylum Arthropoda; class Insecta; order Diptera; family Stratiomyidae; genus Odontomyia; species Odontomyia ornata. The sequence goes on along the minus strand of OZ017738.1, from coordinate 465,119,035 downwards.
ATATATATATATATATATATATATATATATGTGTGTGTGTGTAGAGGTCCGACCATTAAAGTTATCAGTTGCCACGAACTGGAGTAATGGCTTCCTTCAAGTTTACAATCCCTATACTCTTCTAAATCTCGATGGCTGGCCACCTGTAGTTTTCATTAAGCGTTTTGTTGTGACCATATGAAAGTCGTTTCAATTACCTGGTAGATGACAAGCAGCAAACAAAATTTGAAAACTCTAACGTAACTTCCAGCATTTATTTATATCATCAAAATGTTAGAGGCTTGAGGACCAAGCTTGATAAGCTTGTTTTTAATCATTGCAGCTCAGCTCCTCCCTATATGGGGAGACCCCCCTTAAATCCCTTTGAAAATTTTTTTGACCCTTGAACTTTCAAGAAGTCACCACTTCTGAGCTTTCCACAAAGTTTCATGGTTGTAACCTCTTTAGTTTCGGAGAAAAAGTGCTGTGACATACAGACGGACGGACAGACGGACACAGGTCGTGATTGCAATAGGGTTTTGTATTTTAGTACAAAACCCCTTAATATGTATGTCGTATTGGGTTTCGTCAGTGTCAGGTTTTTCTTCGCTGTGATCCTGTAGGTCTGTTGCCAAGAAGTAAATTAGTTCTACTATTTCCAGTTTGTCCTGAATGTAGTCCGTTATTGTGTTTGATGTCTCTGGCTGTATGTTATTGTTCTCTGTAAAGTATATTCGTTGTTGTTTGTGTCCGTGTGACTGAACGGGAGGTTGAGGATTTTAAGGGGCGTATGGGGGTCTTGGACCCACTCTATTCTTGTAGTTAACTGCATGGGTCCTAATGGAGGGATCGATGTCCATTGGCTCTATCCCGCGTGGTAGTGGGACCTTGTACAGGCAAAAAGAACCCGCTTACGCTTCGCCAGGCAAAGCTATTATCAGCGCAGCACTAATTTTTCGCATGCTATGCAGCAGACTGCCGATGCAGTCCTAAACGGACATTGTATCCTCTTATAAAAACTACACAATCTTTGAAGAAAATGAGAAAGATGCGATGTAAGGTTGAATACCATTCTTACAAACAGAATAGAGTACAAGCACCGTATTTCAACATAGACAGACGTCGCATGATAGGTAAGAATAGGATTTTGCAGCCTGAAAAATGTCATTCTCACGCTCGAAGAAAGGAAGAAGGAAACCCGTGCGTATCATGTATACACTTACGCCGAATTACTTCAAAAATAACATATTAATAGATAAAGGTAATTGGTAACGCGTAGCACTTTCCGTGTTTTTACAAATGATTTTTCATCCGCTGATGTATACATACATATTTCCCCGCAAAGTTTTCAAACAAAATAGAGAATTCCAAAAGGATATTTTTATTTACCTCTGAAGTATTTTTAAAAGCTGAAAATAGAAACAAAGCTGGAGAACTTTTAAAATAAAAGTTTTCAAATTGCTTTTCTGTGAACTTACTGCTTCGTGTTAAAAGAAACTCATTTCAATGAAAACTCTTTTATAATTCAATTTTCTCAACATGTGTAGAAAATTCTTTTTCAATTCTCAAAAACAATAGGAACGAGAATTCAACGAATTAAACGACACCATCCACACACTCACTTATATCATCGCTCCTAATGTTCTTGCAAATATTTGCCAAAGCTAAGAAAATGAACAACAGTAGCGGAAAGATGATGGTGGCAGCAGCTAATGGAGTTGATGTTTGTCTTAGATCCGTTTCAGGATATTACTGTGCCAGCGGCTAGAGGATAAGGATAAGTCCGGATGTGCTAAGTATGCGATTATTTAGCTTTATGATGGAAGAAAGTTTTTGTATTTTAAGAACACCAACAAAAGCAGCGAAAGCAACAAAGTTTGCAAAAGATGTTTGCCAACATGAAACCAAGGATGGAATACAGACAGGAGGTCTTGATACGTTTCCATGAAGATAGAGCAGTTTGCCGGCGAGTTATGAGCACACAGCAAATGAGTTAGCATAATGTTTGCACATTATGGAGAACTTTTCGTTCTACGGATCTGAGAGTGAAAGTATCTTTTTGGCATTGTCTGCGGATTAAAATTAATGGGGTTCATGTTCGTTTTCTGTGGATGACAATTAAAACAAAACGATTTGAAATATGCAAGGATAATATCTACTATATTTATAAATATTGCCTTGTTGATATTCGTTCATTTCACACCGTTTAGTTGATATCAATTACTAGAAAGCCATTGAATTAATCTTCCATTTTCAACTATTCTCTAAAACATATCAATCTTCATTCTCAGGTGAATTTATCAGATCCCATTCTAGTCTTCATTTAATTACAATCAAATTCTTCTCATCTCTGACCTCCCATAAATTCACATTTCATCAGCTCTCACCGACACAAATGGTGGTGGTTCACCAGCTCACCTCAGCACCATATTTGCCAACAATTCCACCCATACCGGGCCAAATCGACGATGTTTGCTAAAGAGATGGTTTGCCAGGATACTAGGTATAATTAGTTACAATTAGTGCCATTGAATTTATGATTATTGCACATCGAATTAATTACGTGAGTACATACAGTCCGAGAAATGCACTTACTCCATGTGGATCACTCTCCCGTTGTGGCAATGCATTACATCTAAGTCCGTTAGCAAATGCAATTTCACTCGAAAGGATGCATTTCCCTCTCTTTGAATGGTCATTGCCAGACTTCATACTCTGGCTGTAGCTCTTTGGCTGAGCAATAAATCGGAAATTAAATTAACCGGAAAACAAGCAGATAGAGCATTGGTTACTTTATATCCTTTGAACATGAAATTATTGGGCATTATTATTGCTGAGCAGTAATGATGTATACATTTTAATTTGAGAATTAGAATGGATTGCATTTTGTAATTTATGCGAGTTATTATGTGATCCGTAGGCTATGCTTGTATGCGTAAAAAGCCATTAATATCCGCCAAAAGCCGACGTCTGCGTCTACAGTTTGCCAAGGCCCATATTGGTGAGGACAATGATTTTTGGAATCGCGTCCTTTTCACCGATGAGTCCAAATTCAACATTTTCCGAAGTGATGGTCGCAGTAAAGTATGGAAGGAAAAGAACACGAGCTTAGAGACCAACAATGTGATTCCCACTGTCATGTACGGTGGAGGTAATGTGATGGTTTGGGGAGCCATCGCTGCATCTGGGTATGACAGATTGGCTTTTGTTGAAACTACGATGGACTGTTATGTTTACAAGAACCTGTTAGAACAACAATTGAAGCCATCAGTGGAGTAATTGGGTACTGGAGAGAGATGGATTTTCCAACAAGACAATTATCCAAAAAACACAGCAGAACTGGTTGTTATAATATGCTCCCAGGCAACAATACGCATCCGCAAAGTCCCGATTTAAACCCAATAGAGCATGTATGGGAGCTTTTGGAACGGGAATTTCAAAAATGTCGCATTAAAAATAAAAATTTGTTGAAGGAAGCGCTTGTTACAGAATGGGAGAAAATCACATCTGCAAAAATTAGTGATTTAGTCGCCACTTGGCCCCGAAGGCTGCAAGCAGTAATTGATGCGAAAGCGGGTCCAACCAAATATAAAGCCAGCAAAAAGTTTGAAACATTCTAATGCGTTTAGTTGAAAATATTTTGTGTACAAGTCAGCCAGCACTGACTGTCGTAGATTTTTGTCCATTCATTTTTTATGTTTTTACGAATTTCTCCTTAAGTTTAGTATTCCAATTAACCAAAACCTCAATATAAGGAGTTGTCCTAGACTTTTGTCGGCCACTGTATGTTATATAATAAAAAAAAGCTACTGTAAAATATTATAATGTCTTAAAATATCGAAGAAAAATAAGATTGGTAATTACTTCTTTCCTTGCAAAACTCGGGGCGCCCGGTGAAATACAAAAATAGGAAGCAAGGCGCCACTGAAAATTAAAATATAAACTTAAAATCACAAAAAAGAAAAACGCAACGGCCTTTTTCAACTCTCCGATCTGTCGTTATAGCGTAATCGCAGAAAAATTCAATGAATGGCACCTGGCCCTCTCCAAAGCCCAAAAAACCAGTTTTTTTTTAGATGAAGATCCAAACTTGCACTAATTTCAGACCCGCACTTTGCTGCAGCTTTTAATATCGACGTCTTAGATAGGGAAAACTCACTTCCAAACACACTGCAATTAAACATATAATTTCTATTGAAAAATTATTAAAATCTGCACCACAACACTTCTCTCGAATTCTCTGGTTGTTCTTATTCTTTTTATTTTGCCCCATTAATCACGATTCACAACCAAATTTTCAAATCAATTCCCGAGACTTCGTGAGTCACATTCTCCAAATATTAATATAAGTTTCGAATCAGACAGCGCAAAAATCTTAGAAGAAGGGAAAAAACTCCCAGTTTCCTCTCCAAAGTCAAGACCATTTTCTTATTCGAAAGCCTAATACGGACTGCTTTCCTAAATCAAAAATTTCACTCACTCAATTCCGCAATTTGTTCATTCTCTCCGGGTAACGTAATCGAAGTTCAATACACTTCGATTCCGCTACCCACACATCTTTTCCAGATTGACAAATGCAACAATGTCCATTTTGCCTATATGGTGATTTGCATGACCATAATAGCGTTTGGTTATATGCAAATCGTCATATACGAGTATACGGAAACAATTACTTTTGCCGATATCCCAAAAAGAGTGTTTTCCTGCGCTCGGGAGAACTCAAACCCAGAGTCGCGGTGGGCTTCCGATGAAGAGTCCACGGCGCTACCAATGGAGCCACCTTCTGTTTATCTCCCAATCATCGAACTAGCAACTTCAACTAAGTATGTTCTTAATGGACTTGGAAATGAAATTTTTTAGTAGGGGAGCGTGGATGAATTTTGTTAGTATAACAATTAAAATTTTGTTAGAAGGAGCTAATGATTAAAATCAGTTAGTATGAAGGAAGGAATTAGGTTTTAATAGGAAAAAGGTATCGAATGAAATTCTGTTAAATGGGAAGTAATGAATGGAGTGTTGTTAGTGGGAAAGTTAAGATTATCGTTATATTGTAATTTTTTTTATAATCAAAGATAGGGTAAGAGGGTCGAATTGAGATGATGGGGAAATAAAAATTATAAGGAAATCGTTAAATGTTAATAAAAATAAATATACCGAGGAAAAAGTATAGGTACCCAAACGAAGGCGGAGATTATGGCGGCGATTTGAAGTTGCGAATGGGAGAATGCCAGTACGCTGGAATTTGCAACAGCATGGTCATCTCGTTTACAAATTGGGCATTCTTTCTAAATTGATTTAGTTAAGGTTTATTTACCCTTATGCTGACCTTTATTTCCACAAAAAGCAGTCGTTTTCGTCGTTGAATTTTGTTTATAGTGATGCCTGAGTTCTTGGATGTTTGAGTTTCGTTAACCTCTTCTCTGAGAAATCTAAAAGTTGATTAATGGTTCGTCGCTCTGAACTAATTTTCCTTCTGTACCATTGTTGTATTGTTGTGTGTGATTCAAAAGCGGTGTATCCCATGAATCAGTTGGTTCCTTCAAAACCCTCATACTCCGAACGTGAACTTGGTTTTCATTATTAATTGACGGATCGCATCACCCGAATTATTTTTGATTTTTGGTATTGCGACCAATAGTTCGTAATGCTTAATAATGATTGCCTCCTCATGATTGCTTGCTTACGCAAGAAGTTTCCAAGCCTCTTGGTCATTTACACAAGTTGCTTCGAGTCCTTCAATTATTTTAGACCCTTTACCAACGACGGTCCGTCGATGCATGTTCGGCAGCTCTGTACGCCATCAAAAATAGTTGGATATGTCGGTCCCTGTCCCTTTGGTTCTCGTCAACCATCTTGGCCAGGTGTTTATTGAGCGTGCCGTTGAAACGTTCGACCATTATATCGGATTGGGGATACAGCGGTGTTGTCCTCGTTTTCCGTATTTCCAGTAGTTTGCACATTTCGCCAAAAACTAGTGACTCAAGGTTCCGGTCTTAATCTGAATGTAGTTCACAAGTTACACCATAACTACTGACCCAATTCAATACTAGCTGTTCGGCTACAGTAGTTACTTCCTGGTTGGGTATGGGGTGGGCCTCAGGCCACTTGTTGAGATAATTGGCCACAACAAGCGTGTGTCGATTACCCTATTCGGATTTAGGAAAGGGTCCTGCGATGTTAACAGCAATGCTTTTAAATGGCACACCCACGTTATAGGTTTGCATTTGTCCCCTCCGTCATCGCTTTGGACCTATGACGGAAGTGCAAATTGTGCATCTGCAACACCAGTCCCATATGTCTTCTCGAGCGTGGAGCCAGTGAAACCTTTTCTGCAATTTCGCTAAGGTCTTGTTAACACCAAAACGGCCTCCCAAGGGTTTTGGGAAGTATGGTGTGCATCCTATAGGAGCTGTCATCCGCCGTTTCCCATTTCCGCTTGAGTACGCCACCCTCCACCTGAAGGGAGTTCCATTGTGCCCAATAACTTTTCAGGGTGGCGCCGTGCATCAAAACGTCCTTCGGCTCCGGTCACCCAATTGTCTCCTTCCATACGAGCAATGGTCGAATGTCTTCATAGGCTAACTGGGCATTTCGAATCTCCTCAGATGACCAACCTTCATCGAATTCGGCCGTTATCAATCAAAGATTAACGGGTGGTTCTTTTCGTTCATCCGTCTGCAATGTTTGCAGTTAGCTGGACATGGACGATGAGATAGGGCGTCAGCATTACCATTTACTCCGCCCTTCTGATGAACAATTACGTAGTCGTATGACTGCAATCTTTCGATTCGTCTCGCAACTTGTCCCTCGGGGCTTTCGAAGTTAAACAGCCAATTCAGTGATGCCTGGTCCATTCAAAGAAGAAATTTCTAGCCATACAGGTACTTGTGGGACTGCTCGGTGGCCTCTAGTATAGCCAATAGCTCCTTTCTGGTCACGCAATAGTTCCTCTCACTTTTTGAGAGAACTCGACTGCGATACGAGATGATTCTTTCTTCACCATCGATCTGCTGGGAGACTACAATTCCAATCCCGTCCTTGCTCACGTCGATGTCAACTACAAACATTTTTCCGGGTTTTGGGTATGCCAGCACAGATGATGCACACAGCAAATTCTCAAACGCTGCCTAACATTGTTCATTCCAGACATACGGACGATTCTTCTCGGTTAGCTGATGGAGACACTTAGCTATTTTGGCAAAGTCTTTGATGAATCTTCGATAGTGGGTCGTTAGACCCAGAAAACTTCATATTTGGCGCTTGTTGTTTGGTGTTGGCCAGCTTTTCGTGGCTTCAATTTTCTCAGGATCTGTTTTGACTCCTTCTGCTGATACAATGTGTCCCAGGTATTTTCCTTCAGCCGCAAACAGGGTACACTTGTCAGGACTAAGTTTCGAATTTGCCAGTCGCGATCGGGAGAAAACCTCTCTAAGTTCCGCACATGTTCTTCGAATGTTCTCCCGATAACAATGAGGTCATCTAGGTACACCAAGCAGGTCTTGCACGTTAGGCCTCGTAGCAAGTATTCTATCAGGCGTTCGAAAGTGGCTGGGGCATTGCAAACCCCGAATGGCATCACCGCAAATCGCCACAATCCGGTCCAAACTTGAAATTCTGTCTTCTCTCGGTCCTTCCTGTCGATTTCTACCTGCCAGTAGCCACTCTTGAGATCGAGTGTAGAAAACCATTTTGCGTCGGCTAAAGTATCAAAGATGTCATCGATGCGTGGAAGTGGGTAATTATCTCTCTTTGTGACGTCGTTAAGCTGCCTATAGTCGACACAAAACGAGCGCTACCATCCTTTTTCTTCACTAGATTTACTGGCGAAGTCCATGGACTCACAGAATGCTCGATAACACCTTGTTTTTTATTATCCGAGATCAGTGCGCACGCTTCTTCTTGTTTGGCTTTAGGAAGATGTATCAGTGCTTGTCGAATTGGCTTGGCTCCCTGTGTATCTATGACGTGAGTTATCATACTCGTTCAGCCTTGGTCATCCGGGCTTGCTTAGAAGATGTCACTGAACTTGGTCACCAGAGCAGAGGCTTGCTTGAATAGCTGTACTGGAAATTTGGTCAATTTCAATATTGCAGACGTGAATTCCCGGGCTTTGTCTGCGTCTTGCCTGCTTTTTCAATGATGCTCGTGAGTAGCTCACAAAGAGGCGATAGTGGAAACGGGCTAGCAGCTGCCGATGACTTCCCCCGCCTTGATGCTTGTGGTTAAGTTTGATGTGTTAGGGATTCTAATTGACACGTATCCGTACCTTAAAGATCTTACAAGGCTTCGTCTTACAATCAAACTGCGCAACGTGCACGTCTTCGTTGGCTCTATCAGATAAGATCGGCGATCTCCAGAATCACCATCAAGCTTGGCCCATATAATGCTCTCGGCAGATTTTGGTACATCAGTGTCGGCACATACTACCACATTCATCTTGGGAATTCAGACGCTTGGATCCTCCACCAAAACGTCGACATTTCGCCATTTCAATACTCATTTGCCCAAATCAAAACGTGACTCCATGTGGTCGCAGAAAATCCATGCCGAGGACGCAGTCATCCATATTGTTCGCGACCAGAAAATTATGTCTCCCAACTGTATCAGGAGGTTAACCTCTCCATGGACAGGTGCAGTTCCTCCCGTAGCTATTCGTAGTGAGAAAATCCTGCCCTTGTGAAGTACTTGTTGCCCCACTAGGTCTGGTTGGATAATCGAGTGGGTTGCACCAGTGTCGATTGTTATGGTGCAATGTTCTCCGTCAACTTGACCCGGAAGGCATAAGTCTGCTTTTCCACGATGTAGTCTTGACACGGTCATGGTGGTGCTGGGGACGTTGATCCTCCTAGCCAACCTCTGCCCCATGAAGTTGGCTCTTACATGTTTCCCGACCCCTCAGTTTGAAGGGCTTCCATTCTGGGCTCCTGACTCGGTCTGGATCTTCTCTTAGCTGCACACCCTGGACAATAGCTTGGTTTGCTTCGCTTCTTGCAGTCTCTTTGCAGTTGCCCCTTCTCTCCGCAATTCCATCTAGGCGCACCATTTACCAGCGGGTCTTGCTCAATTTGCACGCGCTCACAACTGCACTCATCTGCCACTACCTCGCAAACCCGGACAGTGCTACGAGTCACATTTTTCGCTGCCTCAAAGTTCAAACTATAAGCCAATGCGTTCTCAACCGTTTGCTTTTGAGCTTTAATGCGCTGTTGAGTGGTTCTGTTGCTACATTATCTCGATGTTCTGAGTTGTAAGCTGGGTAAGCCAAAAGTGCCAGTCGCTCAATGTCTTGGACTAGCTGCTGTAGGGTTTCACCAGACTTCTGCATCCGATGCTTTAGCTGTAACCAATAAATCTGCTTCAGATAATCTTCTCCATAGCGTATATCAAGCGCATTTATTATAGCAGCTGAGTTTGAGTGCAACTTAAGGGAAATAGTCTGCAAAAGCTCGGCAGCTGGGCCTCTTAGAGCAAGAATTAATACAGTTGCTCGTTCCTGCCCATTCCAGTGATTTGTCCGAGCGGCGGCCTCAAACTGGGTTTTGTAAATGCTCCAGACTAGACGTGTGTAACGCATCAAATTTTGATGCGCTAATATACTGATACCAGCACAAGCAGTGGTATCAGCGCACTGCACTGATACCATTGCGCTATGATACTTTGATTTCATACGGCTAACATATGCTTGATATATTTTGCGCTTTTGTCTACATTGATACCATTCTGCTGCAATACCGTGACCGCATGCTGTTATGCTTGATACACAGGACGCCGCGCCGTAACGTAGTGCTAAGCCAAATGGCATTGCCAATGCCACCGGAATAAATGCCATTTTTAATATAAATGATCGGATGTTTATTTCATTATAAAGAAAAAGGTATGTCGTTAATAGTGAAAAATAACATCAGGCAAATGACCGCCACGACCACGCTTACAGGACCATATCCTTTTCATGAAATTTTACATAACCAAATCGCAAAGTGGCTGCCCTTTGTCCTCCATAGCCTCACGAATTCCATCTTTGAGGTCTTGAATCGATGCTGGGCTGTTGGCGTATACCTTTTTTTTTTACATGACCCCAAAAGAATAAGTCGCAAGGTGTTAAGTCCCAAGATCTATTCAAAATAACACCTCTTAATAGAAAACTCTATACATCCCTTGAATCTAATGTTATTATCAACACACAGCAACTGTGTTGATACCAAGCGTTAAATCTCTCGACATAGAGGTTGATGCCAAAATGCATTACTACGCTGCTGATACCGAGGATCAGTATCAACGCAGTGGTATCATTGATAGTGCTTCAACGCAAATGCGTGGCGCAGCGCTACGTTACCCACGTCTACTCCAGATCGTTTGCCGGTCGAATATTGGTGCTTTTACATTTCGGGATGAGCTTTGCGCTGCTGTTATAAGCGGGGCTGGTGAGGTGGGTTCTACTGCCTTCGCTGCTTCCAATTTCTTTTTCATTTTTTCCATCTCATGGTTGATTCTTTCCTCGACCTGGCTGAAATCATGGTTGATTCTCTCCTCGGCCTGGCTGATCTCATGGTTGATTCTCTTTTCGACCTGGTAAACCGTTTCCTCGCCGCATTTAATTTGGTTGTTGAGCATACCGAGCTCCGCTTTTATTTCGGTAGACTGTTTTAGCAAATCTGTCTTCAAATCAGTTGACTGTTTCTCCAGCTTTTGTGTAATGTCTGACTTGATTTCGAATGCTCGTTGGTCCAGCTTCTAGTTTAGCTTTGTTGATTGTTCATCTAGCTTCGTTGATTGTTCTTTTAGCTTCGTTGATTGCTCCTCCAACTTCTGTGGGATGTCTGCCTTGATTTCGAATGCTTGTTGGTGCAGCTTCTGGTTTAGCTTTGTTGATTGCTCATTTAGCTTAGCTGATTGTTCTTTTAGCTTCATTGATTGCTCCTGCAACATCTGTGTGATAACTGCCTTGATTTCAAATGCTTGTTGGTCCAGATTCGCAGTTAAACTGGATTACTGTTCATTTAGCTTCGCAGTTAAACTGAATGACTGATGTCGCTGCTTTTGCTGCATCAGCATCAACATTTGCATCAGCGCATTTTCTGGTTCTTTTGATTTTGGTGTTTCAGCTTCTCCGCCTTCTGCGCCTTTTTCCGCATGTGAGGGCTCACCCGAATCCATATACGCGCCTTCTGACTCGATCGTGTCACGCAAGCGTGCAATCAGTATGGACTTTGTACCTTGTGTAGCCAGATCTCACTTTTCTAACTTCTCCTTGAGCTCCGACATGGTCAATTGACCAAATTTTAGATGTAAGTTTCCTGGCATTTTTATTATTTTAGCTAATTTTCCACAAGTTTCCACGTTAAATTTCACTATTTTGCACTTAAAAATGTTTGAAAGTTTTCGCTTTCGAAGTTTTCTTTTTCCCTTCTCGACACCATTGTCGCGTAATATAGTCCGCGGCCGATAATTTTAATGATCCGGCAAAGTGAAAACGCACTGTCTTTAAAATTAAGTTGAAAGAGTTTAATTACTAAGAATGCACAATCATTAATTTCACTATTTCACAATTTTACTTTTCACTTGCGTATACATTTTTATTTCAACTGTCTGTATCACAAAAATCACTCCACTTTGTCAATCAATATCGCCTTTACTTCACGTTTCACTCTATCGCAGTTTTACTATCGTGGTTTTACTATATCTCCCCATTCATTCAGCTCGGCTTTATATAGGGTCTCTAGCTATTCAATCCATTTCTCGTATGCTGCGAATGTTTTGGCGATAACTACCTGGAATATTCTAGCAATTTTGAATACCCCGCAGTGACGTCCCTTTCAGATATTGATCATGCTTGGTCGATTCTTGTGCTTTCAAGTGCATTCATTTATTGATCATGATGTTGTTCATAGTTGCGATAGCAATTGCGACTGTAGCTTGCAGAAATGTTTATATATTTCTGAATTCAATATTCAAACATAAAATTTTAAACTTTGGCACCAAATGCGCCTAGAGCGTTTAACCATTTCCACAACTCCCTTTTTCTTGGTATAAAATATTGTTTACTTTTGCTGGCAGCAATCTTATAGTCTTTGATGAGAGCTGCGCTCTCACCGTCAGTGGGGATGTTATCAGGAAGTTATATTGCAGATAGCCCCTCCATTCCTTATTGCTCTGTGATTGCACCACTCCATATTTTTCACAATATCAGCCCAGAAATGTCACTCTAGAACACATTAACTTTGGATACAAGGTCGACAATGTGCCATATGACGCAAGGCGATGCAATGCGGCACGCTTCTTGCAACAACGTGCAACATTTTCATATGTTGTGGCATGCGTCCTATGGCATGCAACAATGTCTCATGATGTTGCTCTGGTGTAAAGCCTAGTATGGAGTTCAAACGGAATTCCGTTCAGCATTTTTGCTCTTTATGTCTACACGGGAAAATTCTGTGTAGAATAGTGGAGAAAAGTAAACAGCTGAGGAAAAGAGCGCAGATTTGTTTAACGGAGTTTGATGTGATTCGAAAAAATATTTGAATCTAAAAATATGGATAAAAAAAAATTTAATAAATTTATCAATTTTGTGTGGTGCGTATGCAGTGGCAGAGTTGCAAAGTATAAAGAAAATTAAGAAAAGCCGGTCAACGAGAACGAATCCATATCTTGCCGATAGGAAAAGTAAAGGAAGATTTGTTAAGGATGTAAGCAGCACTTGTAACTAACGTCCTATAATTATACTAACCATGTAATTTTTTACAGTTTAAGACTTACAAAAACATAGGCAAAGTTTCTTGGAAAACTTTCATGTAGATGTTGAAACATTTAACAAAATTTTCGCGAACCTGGAGCCTTACTTAATTGATAAAAGAAACATGAAGCCAGACGATAATATAAGTCCGAAAGAAAAATTTGATGTTGTTCTCGAGTATGTTTTAAATATTGCGTCTTGATTTACCTCCTCATTTCAATGTTTGTTTTTTATTTAAGATACTTCACATCTGGATCTTTGCAGAGACACGTAGCATCAATTTACACGATCAGAAAACAACATATAGGAAGCATAATTGATGATGTCTGTGATGCTTTATGTTCCGCTTATAAGCCATATGTTCCGCCTATGAATAAGAAACAATTGATTGAATGTGCAAATGAATTCAATCGACGTTGGCAATTTCCCAATTGTATTGGGGCTATTGATGGGAAACATGTTGCCGTAAAAGCTCCACCTAGAGCGGAAAGTTTATTTTACAATTATAAGGTAAAACAGTTCAGGTATTGGGGTATGTAAATACGTTCATAATTACTTAATTTCAGGGCTTTCATTCTCTTCTTCTTATGGTGGCTTCTGACGGAGCATACAAGTTCAGTTTTCTTGATATTGGGCTTACGGCAGTGAAGGCGATGCAAACGTATTTTCCCAATCTAAATTTGGACAAGATGTACTTCAGTATGCAATTGACATTCCGGAGGATGGTACCATAAGCGGAGTAAAATTGCCTTTTTTTCGTTGTTGATGATGCTTTCCCTTTATCGAAAGGAATAATAAAGCCATACAGACGAACAACAGGATTATCAGACGAAGAGTTGATTTTCAACTACAGGTTAAGTAGGGCTCGAAGATGTGTAGAAAATGCGTTTGGCATTTTGTGTTCAAAATGGCTATGTCTAAGAAGAACAATGCTATGTTCTCCAGACAGAGCTCAAAAAATAATTACAGCCTGCTGCTTACTTCACAATTATTTAATGAGCAACCACAAAGCAAGCTATTGTCCATCAAACTTTGCAGATTACATTGATGATAATGGGTCCTTGATTGAAGGAGAGTGGAGGAAAAATATAGGGGAACTCAATGATTCCTTGTTTGGAAATTACATTGCATCGCATAAGGGAAGGCAAGTTGATATTGGCAAGTATGTAAGAAATACTGTCAAAAACTATGTTAGCTCATCCATTGGATCAGTATCATGGCAAAGTTGTGCATCTTTTGTAAAATAAGGTATCTTATTTGGAATAGACTGACAGCAATGTCTTGAAAATAACATATTTGTTGAGTTTCGTTTTTAAAATTAAAAAATTTTCGCATTCACTAATAAATTTTTTATTTAAAGTTTGTATTTTATTTCTGAATACATTCTGATTTAACATAACTGATTTTCATTTTGCTTAATTTTTGTATACAAAATTTTTGTTAATTCAAAGTTCACATCTTCAATCATTTCTGATGGCAACTTCTGCAGCATCCTATCCAGGTTTTCCCATTCGAATGATACACGAGAGGCACCTGTGGAGGTGCTTCGGTTGGTTTCTGCATTTCTACAAGTTTTTCAATGCAGTCAGCGATCCGACCTGCATTGTCAAACGTTGTAGAGGTTGAAGTTGACGAACGTTGAATCTGTTCAAAGTAAAATATTTTGTAGTTTTTCTTACGTTTAATTTTTTAATTAGAAAATTTATACTTACGTTTGAATAATTCGACACTTTGGAACTCCCACTGTCGTTATTTGATCGTCCAAACTGGTTGTGGTGAAAGTTCTGAAAATAAATCATGATTTGCATGGGAAAAATTATTCTTCAAAACATAATATACAACTTCTCCTTTTGGACATATTTGGAAGGAAATCTAAATCTTTCGCATACTCCCAGTCTTCCGCTTGATCATCGTCAAAAGCTGGTTGACTCAGTTGCACACCCCCTGCATCTCCAGATTTTGTCTTAAGCTTTGACTTCGCATGGTACCGTTTGCTTTCACGCAAAGAAGTCCATGCTGCTTTACACTCTTCAACTTGAATACAATATTTATAATAAACTAAATGTGAAACATATGAAAAATTACTTACTAGGCTTTCCCAGTTTTTCACTTATCTCCTTCCAAGCTTTACTAACAGCTTCTGCTCTTGAATGCAACTTATTTGATAGGTCCCATACTACGTTATTTTTACGTACTTCTGCTGCCAGTGCATGCTTTTTGTCACTATTCATTGAACTCTTCTTTGTTTTTCTTCATTTGAGTGAGGCTTTGCTGCAAGCATTTAAAAAGTTTAGGAGAAAGATCCAATAAGCAAACTAATTTTCTGCAAAAAATGAAACGCTGCTTGGTGTATTTAGTATTTACCTTAATTTGCCTTCAATGACAGCTGAGTTTGAGGATCCGTCCATAGTTTTTTCATTGTCCTGCATTTGGGCACTACGGTAACGTTAAAAAAACAAAAAAAAAAAACAATATTAATACTTCCAAACGTATATAACTTACCTTGGAATATCGCAATCTGGTATCGGCTCTTCGATTAAGTACGCCTCTTCAATAAAATATTCCTCCATTTTTGGTTTTCTATAAAAGTAACACATCAAAACAAAAGATAATTAAAATCACATAATGAAATTATTTACCTGAGTATGAAAACCAGCAAAAACTATTTTAATCCAAAGCCAAACTGAAAACTATACAAACATTTCAAAATACATTAAGTACTTCAAATCACATTTCAAAATTACCTACTTGATAGCGATAACTGTCAAAATTCACAACCCAACACCACGGAATAATTGATTGACTATTTATTCCGTTCATAAATGTACGGAAATATGTCTCCAAATATTCGCAGAGCCACTTATATATTACCAAACGCTTTCCGTACGAACTGCGTACTATGAAACAAGAAGTGCACGGAAAAATTTGCTATACGGAATTCCGTGCACTTTTGTTCCAAGTATTTTATATGGGAAACGGAATTCCGTTTGAACTCCATACTAGGCCTAAATGAGGCTCTACTTCAAAGCGCCAAATGTCAGGCGCGTACCACAACTGGCGAGGTAATGAGATTAGATTGCCTAGTGCCGTGCGTTTTGAAATAAAATGGGTCCAAAGTGACACACAAATTTCCATTAAAGGTTAAGTATTAAACCACATCTAGAAAAATTCTTAATTTCAATCTGAACTACTACCACTCAAATCCTCTAAAATAGAAAAGACATAACACGCTCCGCACCAATTTCTATACAGAAATATTCAGTAAGCTTGATAAAGTTCTGTTGTAGGGGAATAAAGTCACGAACTACGCCAAACTATTTAAGTGTATAATTCCATTGCAACCGCTTTCAACTCACTTACAGCACTCTCTTAATCACGTTCCTGTGGGAGTGAGGCATCGAATGGCGCGGCTCATCCAATAAAACCGTAATGCCGTTAGCATTTGTTCAACTGACTCAAATTACAGTTTGCATAACATATTGAGTTACACCATGTTGCAAAGTTTACCTTGGATAAGAGTTCTCTAAGAAGAAGGATGCTACGAGCCTTGTAAAGTTCGGGCTTTGTAACAATACCAAGAGGCAAACTGCTGAGCTTCCGGATTGTAAAGTTCATCTTTTCAATGTGTGCTTAGTACAATTTAAATGCAAGATGATGATTGCATTGTTTGCTTGACTGATAGTATACGTATGAAATGCAAATATTGATCATTATGGCATATGCTTGAGTTCATTTTTGTGAATGCAAGTCACACAATTGACGATCGAGAAGAATGTTTACTCGATGTATGTTCTTATCTCTGTAATATTATGTAGCTGGTTATTTTGATGAGATGGCTCTAGTATATTATTAACAAAACATTTTGTATCATTAATGTTGACTCGACTTCGTCGCGATGTTGAACACAGTGAATCTTGCTGCAAAACGGATTTAATATCAAATGCATGTTATGCATTTTACGTCCAGCGTTTATAGTGTTCAGCCGTATTCTTAACTTTCTCCTTTCATGCATTTTATATGAGCTCTTTAACCAGCTAAATTGACCGAGCGAAAACAAAATGGCGGCAATTTTAGACGAAAAATCGTGATTTCTGTTCTGACAAAATAATTGCTCCAGTTTAGATGAAATTTGGTACAGAGATTCATTAAACTGTGCGATGAATCCTAAAATAGAAAATACAAAGTCGAACCGTCTGAAACAAAATGGCGGTCGTTCAAAGGTCGAAAAACGTACAAAAATTTGCTATTAAAGTTGTGACCAAACCTTTCACCGGATATCGATGAAATTCGATATTTTAGTAAAAATTATAAGTGCTTAAAGAACCATGTAAAAAACTAGAGGTAAGGTCTCAAAAAAAACAAAAAATGCTGGCTAGTTTAAGCTCGAAATTTCGAAGGCTTCTAAAATTTGTAGTTTTGATTCGATGTATATGAAATTTAGTTTCGAAATAGAAAAAAACTAGATGGTGGTCATTTATGTGCAAGTTTCAAAATGGTGGTGGTTCAAATACGCGATTTTTTTATGTTTTGTGGCCCTCTAGCGGCTACGTTTTCCAACGGATTTTAATGAAACTTGAGATTATGGATAACTCTACTCAGTCCTTGTATTGTTCAAAAAATTATCAAAATCGGATGAAAAATAAAAAAGTATAAAATTTATAGCTTATTACTTTTAGCTGCCATTTTCACTAAAAAATGGAATACTTCTGCCCTGTCTACAGTGAAACTGCGATTTGAACGAGATTTGGTACATTGATTGATGAAAACGTAAGACACAAAAATTTTAAGAAATCCAAGCATGCATTCAAAATGGCGCCCCCAAAGATCAGAAAGTAAGCGTAATTTGCCAACTGCAATAATGAATACTTTTCATGGAAACTTGGAAGTAGTTATACATTAAACTATTTTTAGGGTATTCTTAAATATTTTTAACAACACCCTATTATGATTGCGACCTTTCTATCCGTCTGTCCATCCCGTCTGTCGGTCCATCCGTGTGTCATAGAAAGTTTCCTAGCAACCACATAAACTAGAGTCATGAAATTTTCTACTAAGGTCTCAAGGGGTGCCGTCTCAAAAGTTGCAGTGCCCAAAACATATTTCAAGGTGTTTAAAGGGAGTCTCTCTTTATAAAGGAATTTAAAAAAAAAAGCTCATAAGGAAGAGGAATTTGCAAGGAGAGGTGCAGAGTAAGGGGAAATTTATGAAAAATATGTGTCCTGACGATTGGACGTGTTTGGACAGAAAAGTCTGTAAAAAATCACGAGAGAAGGTCTTTATGAGTAGGGGAAAGGGGCATGACGGGGTAGCTAAGAGAAATAACAAAAATTCATCATAATCACTATATTTATTACTCTTATTAATTTATGGTACGTTATGTCATTAATCTAACTATGATTTGGTACAGTCTTTGGAAAATCATTTTATCGCATTTTTCAATAATTAATCATTTATATGAACAATATGAACAACCATCTTGCCCTATGCTATGGGGCAGTGGCTGCGCAAGGTTCAAAATCTTTGTGGACAGGATATGCTCTACGAGGCCCGACAATAACACAGCTGGAAGGATATTATGGAAATCAAACAATTTAAACCGATTTTTTTATTCGTACAAAAATACACATTTTTACTTTAGCATAAATAAATCAGAGTCTCGTCAGTGTTTTTCCAATGTGAGTGTTTTTCCAATGTGAAATAAAATTGAAAAATTATTAATTGGACACTGTATTCTACTTTAATAAATCGGCGAACGGAATTATATTATCTGACTATTCTATTTCTGCTCTTTCAAGATGAAACTATTTGTTGACTAGACTTTTACAGTGAAAAATAAATAATCAAAATTTTTTTTCGCCTTACTAAACTCCTTAATAATTGCATCGTAGTCCAACATAGGTGCTATATCATTCTCAATGGATAAAACTACAAATGCTGAAAGCTTTTGCTGACTCATGTATTTCTTAAAAAGTTTTTAATAAGCTTTAATTTAGAAAATCTCCTTTCAGCGGAACTTGTACTTGAAGGTATTGTTAATAAATTAAAATTGCAATATAAATGTTTGGGTAAATTTCCTTTGAATTATTCTCAGTTATGTATTGAAGCAGCTGTTTTACGTCTCCGATGCAGGCGGGCAAATTCAGCATAACTGCTTACAGTTCTTCATACAACTCATATGATTGGATGTCACTGCTCTCACCCACTCGTAGGACTGTGTCTAAGTCTTGACAATGTTTTAATAAATGCTCTTTGCGAATATTTGTGAGTTTGCTAAAAACATAGAGGAATGGAAATCTGCAAAATGTTGGTTCAAAGATGTAAATCTCGTATCCATACTGCTCATTATGGAATCAATCATAGTATTAAAAAATTCTGTTTCGAACCGAATTTCGGAAGGCTGTATGGGTTCATCACTGCCTTCATAAGTGAACATCCTTCTCTTTTTGGCTAACCTTTTATTTTTAAATTCTTTTGGCAAGTCATAATTACTTTTTTCAAAAAGATGATGAGCCTCAGATAATCATTGTTCGAATCCAATTTGACGATATTCTTTGATCCAGTCACAACAATGCTTAAATGGACTTTTACGGATTGCCATAATTTGCTTATGATATTCACTCGTGATATAACTGCATACCATCATTATCAAATGGGAATAATATGGCTGTAACTACTTCGATTCTGCTTTTCCATCTTGTGTCTGATAAAAGCTTTAAAGTAAGTTTTAATTTGCCTTTGATAAACTCCCAGCGTTTGCTTGACCTTGCAAATAGCAAATAAATTTTTTGAATAAAAGCAAAATGTGTTTTTGCTATCACGGAAGAATTAGCTGCATATACTAATAGTAGGTTTAAACTATGACAACCGTAAGGTGTAAAAAATGCCCGCGGATTAAAATTCAAAATTCAGGTTTTAACTCCGTTTTTTATGCCTATCATATTTGCACATTGTCGTACCCTTGGCCGTGACAATTATGAATATCTTATCAATTTTTTTGCTAACTCTCCAAGTATTGCATCAGTTAGGTAGTCCCCAGTTGACTCAGCGACAAAAAGAAATCCAATAAAATGTTCTATTTTACCGGTTGTTATGTTGCAAAATCGTAATACGACAGACATTTGTTCGACTCGCTACATTTTTGTTCCATTTCTGATCCTTTTGACGCTTCTCTAAATTGTCTTCGGGATTAATATCGCTTTAGTTTAAAAATTGTTCATCCCTTAATTCGTCATCTTCTTCGTCGGATGCTTCTAATAAATGGCGTATTTCTGCAACGTCTTCAGAGTACACTTTTTTGACATATCGATGTCTGAAACAAACCAAAATTTACAATAGTTATGAAAATGACCTCAATAAATAAATAAAATAGTATATTGAAATATTCAACTACCCATTGCTTAATCGGGCGCAATGTGCTTGACAAGCCAGAGCCCAAGAACAGGTTCACTAATTACTAAATACTGAGTAATGTTGTGTAAGCTTGACACAGTATTAAAAACAACTAAGAAAGCTTACTTGTCAAACCGTACGGTAATTGGGCGCAATGTGTCTAAAAGATCTTTTTACTTGTCAATCAGCACTGATAATTGATAATCACCAACTGAAGTTGACACTCTCAGTGGCACTGGTAGAGAGGCAGCTACTGAGCGGAAGAACCAAAGGCGACTTATGGAACAGGCTAGGCAAGCCAATGAGCTCGCGCTGTGCCTTGCAGATCAGTTGCGCCCGACGGAGTGTTAAATTATTCTCTGAAAACTTTCTGTTTTATTTACTTTTAACATCGTACGATTTGGTTAGACCATCCTTTGTTTGATGTGATACCTAAAATTTGATGAAACATGATCAAAAAATACGTAAAGTGTTTTCCAATAAGAGGTGTTATTTTGAATAGCCCGCTATTTCAGTAGATGTCAATTTTGAAGCTGTCACTTTTAAACACTTGACAAGGAAAAACTACGCCATTAATTATCATTGAACAATACACGCTTCAACAATGCACTGAAATTATTAAAATTCACTATAAAAATGGTGAAAATTTGGCAATTTGTCGCATCTTGGGCTCGGAAAACCCAAGAGTTGTTGTTGAAAAGCCTCTCTATCCTCAACGTGTGACTGTTTGGTGTAGTTTATGGTCCGACGGAGTCATTGGACCTTACTTTTTCGAAAATGAGGCTGGAACAACAGTTACGGTGAATGGATTGCGTTATCGAGAGATGACCAATGATTTTTTATGGCCGAAATTTGATGGTATTGATCTGGACAACGTTTACTTTCAACAAGATGGCGCTACGTGCCACATAAGCAGTGTCGATTCAAGACTTCAAAGATGGAATTCGTCAGGCTATCGAGGACATAGGGCAGCAACTTTGCAATTTCAGTTATGGAAAATTTCATGAAAAGGATATGGTGCTGTAAGTATGGTCGCGGTGGTCATTTGCCTGATGTCATTTATCATTATTAACCGCATACCTTTTCCTTTATAATGAAATAAACATCCTAACATTTGTATTGAATAATTTGAAGTAGCAGGAGAGTGCTCCTGCCAGAAGGGTATTGTAAAACAATTAGTAAATCAAACAATGTATTCTGCGTATCAAAACTTGACTCGTATACAGATTTCATAAATTGAGTTCAAAAAATTATTATGGTTCTTATATTTTTATACTCGCCGCCATTTTGTTTCAAGTGTTTTGACCCCGTCGATTAATTAGTCATGCTAACACATCAATATTAAAAACCATTTCTAATTTTTTTATCAAAATTCCTACATATTTATAGTGGCTAGGTACGTTGCAAACGTGTATCGCCCTAGTATCACATTGTGAAATTTTCAAAATAAAATTGCTTTCAAGAAACTTAAATTGTAGTTTTTGAGAGATTTCAGGGTCTCATTTTGATTTTATAGGCAAAAAGGTAAAATTTATAAAATGTACTATTGTCAACAAAGTTAATTGAATTTCGACTTCTGAGGTATTTGTTGCCCTTGCACTCTTAAAGTCTCACCTCTGTGATTTTTTTCAGATTTTTCGGGTGAAAGGTGTCTAATTGCGAGGGGAGGAACACAAAATTTTCGAACATTTACCCTTCCCCTGCATCCCCTAAGCAAAATTTGTCGTTTTAAGACCTGTTTTGAAAAGTTCTCATCAAGACCTTTCATTTAATACGCATATTGCCTACATGCGATGAAACTTTTTTTAGGGGCCACTCCCCTTTATTTATTTATTTATTTAAATCCATTTAACAGACAGAAATCCAATCACAAAATAGACTTAGACAATTAAATATAGTTAAATATAGTTTAGAGTAAGACAGATTAATACAACAAAATCAAGCAGAAAAAAGTTAATTAAAACATGTAAGAAATGAAATTAGAGTCTAGATCAAAGTTTGAAAAAATTTAAAAAATTTAATGAAAAGGAAACATTAATCACTATTCGCAAAAAGCAATGTCTTTAGTTTAATTTTAAAAACAAAGTAGGACGTGGATAGAGAACCAAGCTCGAGGCTGATATGCTTTCTGATGCTTCGCGGCATAATTGAGTGAAAATATAATCCGTTTGGGCGTACGGAACCTCGAGAATGTTATTAGACTGACTAGGACGTGCATACAGTCTGTATTGCAAGTCTTCGCTTAGGGTGGAAGCAATTTATTGTTGGTACAACTTATAAAGGAAACATTGACCTAAGAAGGTTCTACGGAACGACAGAGAAGGGAGACCAAGTATGGATAGACAACGCTCATAAGACTCATAAGCTAAGTTGAATTTGATGAACACAATACGGGTAAACTTACGCTGGACAGCTTCAAGTGAGTTCACACGATATAAATGTCTAGGAGTCCTCACTACTGAGCAGTACTCAAGAAGCGGGCGGACAAGACATGTGAACAAGTGAACAGCGGTAGCAATATTTGCAAACTTGTGCAAATGCCGCATAAGAAAACCCGAAACTTTTGATGCCTTGGTAATTATGCTAAAAATGTAGACATCAAATAAAAACCAAGATCTTTACATGAGTCTGCAGAGGAGAGAACAACATCACAGAGGGTGTAATTAAAAGTTAAAGTAACAATTTTCAAAGTAAAAGTCATTTTAAAACTTTTGGAAACATTGATGCGAAGGGAGTTTACATTACACCAGTTATAGAGGTTAAAAAGATGAATTTGGAGTTGGTGACAATCTTCAAGGGATCTAATTATCTGGAATACCTTAAAATCATCAGCATACAGGAGACAAGAAGAGGAAATTACAGAGGGAAGATCATCAAACAGTACGAAAAGGAGAGGTCCAAGGATTGACCCTTGAGGGACGCCAGATGTAGGATTGAATGGAAAGGAGATTGTGCCATAAAGATTAACACGGCATGAACGGGAGGATAGATACGATGAAATCTAAGAATGAAGGGAACCGGATATGCCAAGCAAAGCTAACTTTTGACAGAAGAGAACATGGTTCACGGAGTCAAAAGCTTTGGAGAAGTCCGTGATTATTGCATCTACTTGAAGCTGTTCATCTAAAGCTCTTGAAGTATAAGCTTCGAACTCAGCCAAGCTCGTACAAGTTGAACGACCCTTCAAGAGTCCATGTTGCTGTGGTGTGACAAATGAGCTCAGTGACTCAAGAAGCCTGTTGTGTACAAGTCGTTCCAGCAGCTTAGAGAAACAGGAGAGGAGTGATATGGGACGATAGTTTGAGGCAGATGATGGATTGCCGTTTTTAAAGATAGGAACTACATTTGCATCCTTCCAGCACGTTGGAAAGGTGCCAGTACCAAGACTGAGATTGAATATAAGGGATAGAGGAAAACACAAAGAGGAACAAAGTGACTTTACAAATATATTAGGCAATCCATCGGGACCAGGACTAACAGTCGGATCGAGCAAGTTAATAACGGATTCAACTTCAGAAGGATCAGTGGAATAGGATGTACTTGATGCTGGATAAGTTTGAATTGAATTTATGGGGGAGTGTAGTATATCAGAAGAGGAAAAAGTAGAGAAAAAATATTCGGCAAATATATTAGACATATCCTGAGGGGAGGAGGCTTCAGTGTTATTCCGTTTGACAGTATGCTGGATGGAAGAGGAAGATTTGAAGGATTGGATGTATGACTAAAAGGGCTTAGGGTTGTTTGTCAGGAGGTTATTTAATACATGGGGAGACCCCTCTTGAACACCTTATAAATTTTTTTTTGAGATGAAATTTGAAGAGGGCATCACTTTACACCTACTCACAAAATCTTATGTTTTGAGCTATGTAGTTTGCGAGAAAAAGTGGTGTGACACACGGACGGACAGACAGGACGCAATTTTAGTAGGGTATTGCAAAATGGTTTTACAAAACCCTAAAAATGGCATTTTTCTGGAAAACCCTGAATAAGTAAATTGCGATACCCACTAGTAAATTCTGAAAATGAAACATTTTTGTTAAAGCTCAAATTTCTTTTGATTTCAAAACGCTACTTAAGAAAAGTCTTTGTTTTAAACTTGGGATATTTTGAATAATAAAAATATAATTAAAATTACACATTTCTTTTAATGGAGACCGGTCGGTTATTAAATCAGCGAAGTTCCGTTTAGTAATTTTAATTCAGTTTCAGTTCATCTACATTGAGTCGGTTATTGAAAAGTGGTCATCTAAACGACATAGGCAGGTATACTAGAAAAAAGTTTTAATTTCAACTATTTGAAATCGATTTATTACCTATTTATGCTATCAGAATGACAAAATCAAATTAACATAAGGGGGCATCCATAAATTACGTGAGGTGTTTTTTAAAATTTTCTTTACCACCCTCTCCCCCTGGTGAGATGTCGTAAGATTTTATTCGACCCCCTCCCCCATCCCCCAATCTCACGTGAGATTTTTCAAAATGTGGGTTTCTTACGTAAACGCGTTGGAGTGTTATTGTAAAAAGAAAAAAAAAATTGCTTCGTGCTTTTATTTACGACTAGGTAAGACTAGTTATCAATATTGCTGAGAGTTATAAGTGTAATAAAAATTTAACAATCGAATACTTAAGTCATGACTACTGTGATTAAAAAAAAGAATATCTACTCTAATTCAGTCCATGGAAAATCATGCGTGGTCTCAAGAGAGACTATTGGAACCAACATGTCCATATGATTTTCAGTAAAATCATCTGCTCCTTCAACTTCGTTCTGATCTAGCCACTCTAAGCCGTTGGCGCTTGCGCACAGTAACTCATTAGCTCGTCTTGTGACAATCCGTGAGGGCAGCTCTTGTGAAAGATGCAAAGTAAATACCGCATGTACTGCAGCATCTTTTCTCTAAATCATCACGTACACTTGGGCAATAGAGATCATAAGGCGTGCTGATGAAGGCATTCAGCGGTTGAATCGGTAGGCAGTGGCGTATTAGAAATGGAGCAAATGACTTTCCGTCATGCTCTTTAAAGTCCGGAATTGTCAAATGTCCATCAACCTGTGTGATAGGGAATGGAGGTGGCAGAAAACGGTCGTGAAGAATCATGTGCAGATCACTCCGGCGTGGGCTGCAGCACATCTGGTCATCGCATTTCACAACCTAAAAAAAAATTAAAAACAATTTCCTTTTGTAACATATAACAAAAATTTGTTGACATTCGCGCTCGTTAAAAAATAAAAAAAAAAAAAATAAAATAGGCACGCATAAAAATATGATATGAACCAACTGCAATGTACCTGGAGTAAATATTGGCTCTCCCTAACGTGCTCAGTGTACCATTCTTCAGCTGGCAGGTCTGGAACGCTGATAGTGTCATTATTAGAATATATATATTTAGGGACTACTAAGTGTTTGTCAATGCACACTGCAGACCATATTTCAGCCAAAATATCCCCTGCCTTATCGAAATTATCCTTTTCCAGACTTTCGTCTAATGTTCTGCCGCTGGAGTCAAGATGTGTCCAAAAAGAATCATGGGGAAGAACAACGCCTGTTAGTTCTCGACTGAGTGGAGCCATGCGTCTCTCTACTCTGTTGAATGCGCTCCTGCCAGGGGCATTAGACACAATAAATACTGCGTCCAAGTCATATTGTTTAAAATGCTCTATGGCGTGTGCGATCACTTTGCGATATCGCGGGTTCTCGTCAAGTCCAACGTCACTTGACATTATAAGAACAGGTTTAACTTTGCTGTCTATATTCTTTATAAATTTGGAAAAAGACTCAATTGTTAAAAGAGTGTCCAAGCCTTGAGCGTGACTAGTTGCAGTTGACAAAGAGTGCTTGCCACTTCGTATCGCTATGTAAGTTGGCCCACTATATGAAACAGCTTCTGGTCGTCCTATCTCATTGGGTTTCACTTCACACAATGCATACACGCTTGGAATTAATTTGTGCCCCGAAGCAATCACAAAGTCGTGATCTGGTGACAACACTTTATATTCAACGTGCATTAATAATGGCGCCTGCTTGTTTGCCACTGTCAGGCCGATGGAAACGCGGGCTTTGTCGTCCTGAGATAAAAAATTACGGAGTCAGGACCAAGTACTGAGGCTATCGTTTCCAGTGACCTTATGGAGGCCACAGAAAAGTATTGGTCTTGGTGTGCGTTATGATGGTCAGCTTCAGGACGACTCAGCTTCACAGGCACAGTCGCTACATGGCTTCTCGTGTATTTTCCCGTCTAGGCAACAGTCGAATATAAGTAGCACTTCGTGGAATATTAAATCCTAGCTCGCTTAGTTTATTTGTAAGTTCTGAAAGCGTATGGACCATGCGAACTATCTCACAACGACGTCACTCTTCAGCAGAAGCACCAAACAGGGCTAACTCACTTATTGTTTTTAGCAATTCAGACTGTTCTTTTTCTAAACGTGGGCGTCCAGGGCCAGCACGAGGCGTCAACGACTTAGCTGCATCGGGATTTTTTGAACATAATTCAATTATTTTTTTTTTCTGTGTGTCATAGAGTACACTCTCTGTTTTTCTTTAAGCTTGAGCTTTTTCTCACAAATGTCAATTTCTCGCCGCAAATTACATGCTTTATCGAATTCAAAGCCGTCAGCTACTAGAGACCCTTTGTGCCTTTCCGTTAAGTCAAGCCCCATATGCAGCTTAGCAATCTTTTTCTTCATAGTATCTTGTGCTGGAGTGGGACGTACGTTGGATGGTGTAGGGTTTGACATAGCTTCATCCTTATCATCGCTGATTTTCGAGGCGCCTGTGAAATGCAGAAGACTTTTGTTTAGAATAGGAAAAAATGAAGAAAACGTCACCTATAGAAAGGAAGACGAATACTAACTTGCCGGTTGGGGGCCAACGTCCAAATCTTGATCTCTTGACTGCTGGTCATTAATCTCATCCTGAACCGCAGATCCGGCGTGTTGAATATTATGATCGTTGATCTGAGCCTGACCTGCACATTCCACGTTTGGAACACTCTCAGTGCTTGTCCCAGCCTGAATCGAAGAACTGTTAGAGATGTTAGTGTTAGTCTGAAATCAAATTATCATAATAAAGTCAAAGCATCGACCATTACGGACAGGACCAGCAGTCCCAGGTTCATCATTGATCTCCAAAATCTCTGCAAGTCTTTGCCACAACATCCTAGGCAAGTTCTATGTATAATATTTTTTTTTAGAAAAGTAATTGATTTTATGCAAATAACTCATTTATTATCAACAAGATAATAACACAGTTAAATATTATTAGTATTTTTATATAAAAGCTAGGTAGTTATAATCAATAATATGAAAGGTTTTGTAATGTATAAAATTTAGTATTTCACTCACGTGATTGGTGACGCCGGTCTCACAGACCGGGTTGTCACCAAAACTCTAGGATGTGCGCCCGTGACAAGGTCACGGCGTTAATTGGCGGTTAAGGGATGCGTAATAAGACAGCTATTCGAAATTTTAGTGCAAATCGATTACGTACAAAAAAGTTATTACACTTTTTTGTATCACCCGGTCTCACAGACATACACTTCACCGACGGCGGGTTATAATTGTAACAATAAAGTTTATAAAAAAAGCATTTTCTTAAAAAAAATATATTTAACCTACCTTTTGAAGGAATGTTAAAGTAGACCGAACTTTTCTCTCAGTGGCTTCCCTGAGAAGCCGTTCAATCTCATGTTGAATGTGATGCATTAACTCTTCTTCTTCAGGAATTTTTGCTTCGCTGTATTCCATAATTTTATCACATCGTCCTAGCAGGACTTCTTCGTCTTATAGACGTATCTTTTGACGTATGCGTTATAAAAATCTTGATAACTCATTTTAAATTAGTAAGAGCATGCACTGAGTCGAGTGAAACATTTACAAGGATAAACAAAGCAACCTATCCGTGTGTCGCTGCCACTCAGCTCGTACGCTCTCGTTCATCGAGTCGCGCGTTCGACTGTCAGTAGCGCGAAAACAAAGAACGGGCTACACTGTACCGTAGTCAAAGTCAAAAGCGCTTTATTTAATACTAATCGTTATAAATTTTTAAAAGAACATAAAGCAAATTCCAAACAATAAAACTATAAAAAACTTAATGGCCCGAATGGCTCTCTAAATTTATACGTTATCAGTTAAACACATTTAATGAAAAAAATACACATGCAAATTTAAATTAATTAAGGTTATTAGATATTTTTTGATTCAATGGGAAAAAGGAGAAAAAACCAACCAGCATTATTCAAAAATTACTTATATTACTAACACAACAATGAACTTATATCCTTTACCTAATATGTTACACCCTTATTCTAAATAAGTTCAATCACAAAAAAAAAAAAAAAAAAACGTTACCTTATATTGAAACCTATACCTAAATTATAATACAAATAAACAACAACACTAGATGTAGCAACAATGAAATGAATCTAAAAAACTAAGTAACGAGAAAAAGCACAAAAACAGAAAATAAACACGAATAATTTAGACATTGTCATTCAGCCACCAATACCTAGATTGCTCCATCTCAGCTCGACCAGCCTCAACAAATCTAGCAAATGAGTATCTCCATTGGATTTGTTGGTCTCGTGAACTCAGATTCGGAGGATATTTTATCTTCTTATCGGTGGCCCGTCGGTATATGTGATATATGATTGGGACGCCGTCAGAATCAAAAACATATCGATTCATGTCCAAATACACGAATGCTTCTGGAGGAACGAAGCCAGTAGTGAGGCAAGTCACAATATACCCATCTGTAGGGTGGAACGGCTGTGAAATCCAAGGGTTTTCACTCACAGTTACAGATCTTGCGATATGATTCCGAAGAAGTTTCAATATGAAGATATCGACTCTGGTCACGTGAGCGGTTTGATAAATTTTTCTATTCGATATATAGTGCTTCCAATCCGTCTCAGGCTTTCTGTACAAACCAGTACATGCACGAAGACATTTCCTTTCGAAAACTCTTAATCTTTCCATTGTACTAGCACTCTGGTTGTACCAGATCTGGCATCCGTATGTCAAAACTGGCCTAACCAGGGTCTTGTTACAAATAACTTTGACTTTTTGATCAATGTATCTGGAATGAAAGAGTCGCCGAAGAGCCATCACTACTTTTAGTGCTTTACTGAGCATGATTTTGATATGTTCAGTATAGTACAGATACTGATCGAGATGAACACCGAGGTATCGAACACAGGATTTATGTGGAACCCGTTCTGAACTACCCTCACCAGCCATAATGTGGAAATCCTTCCAATTACGTTTCAGGTCTTGACTGGCCCCAAATTGTTTCGCATATCTGCGCATTGATTTTCATTCGCCAATTGTCGGTGTAGAGCTGCACATCGTTAAACATTTTTTGAAGATTGCTCTGAACTATTGTAGCTTTTCGGTCTGCTGTCGGATGACCAGATCATCAGCAAACGCTACCAATGATCGCGTTGGCGAGACATTAAAATCAAAGCTGTTCAATAGCTTGCGAATGAATATTGAGAAAAGCAGGGGCGCAGTAACTGTTCCCTGCTGTAGACCATTCAAGACCTTGAATTCGTGCATTGTTGTCAGATTTCCATCAGTTACAACAAATGATTTCCCGTATAACATATTACACATCATGGCGACAAGGTGTCTGGGGAACGTGTCCTGAAGAAGTTTGAAAACAAGTCCATCTAACCACACCGTATCGAAGGGTTTCTCCATATCAATGAGACATGCTCCAACACATTCTTTGTTGTTTAGTTTCCAACAGATGTCTGAGGTTACTTTCGTTATTGCATGTATGGTCGAATGCCTGGCACGAAAACCAAATTGGCAATTCGGCATCAACTCATATTTCTCAATGTGGGCGTTTAATGCTCTGTTGAGTATCACTTCAAACACCTTGCTGATGTTAGGCAGCAAGCTGATTGGGCGATAGCTTTTATGGCATGAAGATTCTTTTCCTTTCTTCAAGATCGGAAATACCTTAGCCTTTTTCCACTCATTTGGGAAATATGAATTGCTCAACATGTTGTTGAACAATATGCAATAATTCCTAATAGCAACCTCGGGCAAATGTCGGAGAACTATATTTGGAATACCGTCAGTACCACATGATTTTTTGTTGTTTATTCTGCGAAATATGAAACACAAGTCTTCATAGCTGATAAAATAATCAATAAGATTCAAGCACGGTATGAGGTCAGATGTTAATGTTTCATCGCAATGAAGAATTGATTGGCCGTTCAGGCTTGATTTGAAGTCGGAAACTTTTGCTTCAACGACCTCCGAAAATATTTCATACCTTCTCTCTGGGTTTGGCAGATGAACCAATTCAAAATGTGTTCCAATCAGGGCAAGTTTCTGCAATCCATCACATAAAATCCTGTTTCCATTTCTATCTGGAGTCGTACTATCAATTTCGATACCAGCTCTATCGAGAAGATTTATCTCATCACTAGTGACTTCAAGATTCGATACCTTCACTCGAGACTTCCTGCGGAATAAGCTATTCACTTTCGCGAAAACGCCATCTGGGTCCTGTGGGCTAATACCCCTCAGTTTTCAACCCATTGATTGCTGACCTCACTCCTGAAGTATGAAAGGATTAAGTTCCGGACATTCTTCAGGTGTAATTTCAACAAAGCCAACGAGGGATGGTTGTAGTCCGAAAATCGTCGATAAATATTGTTGACGCGTGTGAGAAGGAGGCTTTTCAATCTTTTCAACCTTGCGATGGTTGGTGTTTCATATCCTTCCATATTGTTTCGATGTTTAATCTTGGGAACAACTTTCTCAATCGTTTCCAACGTCAGCTTCTCTAACTTCGACAAATAGAGATTTATTTCATCGTCAGTTAGATTTCTGTTATTAGGACCCATTGAGCAAGCGTTGCCGTCATCAGAAGGAGGACATTGCTTCTGGTACTACCGATTAAACTTTTTTTGAAACTTTCCCCAGTTTGTTTTTTTGAAATTCAACCGATGGTTTTCATGTTGAACTGGAATGAGGAAGAAATCATCCCTTTGATGATTGATTTCCATTACGATTGCGTTATGGTCGCTTTCGTAAGGAAGCACCTGCAGTTTCCGTTGAGGACTATTAAAGCTGAATTCAAGTCTTGCGTCAGCAATGCAGAGGTCCAAATATGAATTTGTCCTAGGGTATGTTGGGAATTCCGACCCATATAGGTTGCACCTGTATTCAATTTGGTTCTCTGTTATCCATGATTTCAGGAATACACCTCTTGGATTATTGGTGGTGTTTAGCCATGATGTATGCTTGGCATTCAGGTCACCGGCAAAAATATAATAAGTATGCAGCCTGTTCAATTCGAGTATTTCAAACAAGGAATTGTGTTCCTCCTTGAACTTGAGAACATTTTGACCAGTTGCATAGGCAGAGATAACGAAGAGGTTATCCCCACCTGGCAGTGAAATTTTGATGACGGACACTTCAAGAAATTCAAAGTTTTTGAATTCGACTTTTTCAATATTTTGGAAACAATAGGGTCTTCTAACCAATATCCCGGTGCCACCTCCCCCATCACCTATTACCCTATCGTTTCTTACGAGTGCAAAATCTTTGAATTCCATGGAATGCCATGAATTGAGGTGGGTTTCAGTGAGAAGTATGATGTCAGGCTTTTGCTGAACAACAAATTCAAGGAGATAATCACGTCGATGTATAGCAACGATAGAGTTGACGTTGATCGATATGAGGCGAAGCCTTTCCATGGGAATATGACTGGATGACAAGTTATTATTAGGTATTTGAAAGACCTAAACACTGAAAAGCAAAGTTAATTTTTGAATCTTGTTTGTCGATTCTCTCCGATAAAGAATTAAGTTGCTGCTAAATTTTGAGAAGCAGCTCATTATTGCCACTTACATTATTTACATTATTTCCAGCATTTTCTGCTGGTCCTCTAGCGGCGAGTGCAAATGATACTCCGGGCTTGACGAAGTTGGAAGGTATGATATTACGGTGTACTTGAGTTTGCTTTGGAGCAAATTTAACTTTTGCATCTTGATATCGGGAGCATCCTCGATATGATGCTGGGTGACCAAAAACACCGCAGTTAACGCAGTATAATTTTTTTTAGGCTCCGTCTGAGCCAATTTGCACTCACCGGGAGCATGAACGTCTTTGCATTTAACGCAACGATAGTGCATGGCACAATTGGCAGCCGAATGTCCAAATCTTTGACACCGGTAACACTGGTTGACTTCTCTTTTCTGGAGGCGTTCCCACCTCACCACTCTGAAATTTAAGTACCTTATTTGTTGAAGGGCACTTATACTGCTCTTATTTGCAATTTGTACCAGGTAAAGTGGTAAATTCTTCCTTTCTATGGTCGACCTTCTTGTCGCAAAGGCTTTGACTGAAACAAAATCAATATCTGGTGCAGCCTCCTTGAGCACCTGAAGAAGATCGACCGTATCCTCTCCGCTGTCCAAACCCTTCAACAAGAAGGTCTGATTCTTTTCACTTTTTGGGGTATAGGTGAAGTGTGGAACCTCCCCAGAAATCAGCGCATCTTTGGCTGACTTGAAATCAACCAGTGATTTTGTCCTTATAGTTAATTTTTCGGCATTAACTCTTTTGATTTCAAAATTGGCCACTTTATTTTCGCCTGCCAATAGCCGAACCATATCTTTCCCGGTTTGTCCGAACACGTTGATTGGCGGAACTTTTTCTGTCTTGTTGGAAGCTTTTTCAGAGGAACCAGCAGAACTGCGGGCTGGTTTTTTCTCCTTATTTTTGTTCTTTAAATATTGAGTGAAATTAACGTCATTATCTTGATTAAAATTACCTCTGATGTTTTCTTCGATTTCCATATCTTCGGTTAATCCCTCCAGCGCTGCAAAATAATTTTGGCTCTCGTTGGTGCCACCAGCACTTAGAACTTCCTCTGGATTTACTTGCTTTGCACTTTTCTTCGGCTTTGTTACCTGTTGCCATTGATTTTGTGGGTGCGTCTTTTGAGGCTTCATCCCTTTCTTGAAAAGATCCTTGAGAGACTGTATCTCTTGCCTTAGTTCATCATTTTCTTTCTGCAATTTGGCCATTTGTTGATTGTCCGCTATTATTTGCAGCTTGCACCCTCCATCTACGGAGTTTTCTTCGTTATGTTTTCTTTCAGTGATTGTCGCCAGTTTCGTATTCGTCGTTTCCCCAGGTTGCCCCAACGGTGGGAAGCCGTCGGGCTCCTCCATACCAGCGGCGAAATTTTCTTTATGAATTTGTTTTTCGTTACCAATCGAAGTAAAAATATTCGATAGAAATTTCCTGAGTCGAATACTTCGACAATATAAGATTTTTTCCGATAAAAATTAACTTCGGACTAACGTTTTTAAAAAATTAATTTAATTTTTGAAAACTTTTGACAGGAGCGATTTAAAAGACGTCTATACGCAAAGACTACTACGATCCCTCCTACACTGTACCGTAAATTCAGATTAAATTGACCTGTTTAGTGTAAAACAAATATGGTAGTTTGACAGTCAGTAGATGTATAACGTCGAAGTATGAATGAAATTATTTTCTTTCGAACAAATTAGTGAATGATCTTAGTCGTATTACGATATACGCTTAAGATTCAATCTTAAGCATGTTCAATCTGGATTAAATGGACCAAAAGAGTATAATTTTTTTTGTTTCAATCAGAAAAAAAAAATTGCGTGATATTTGCCGAGACCCCCTGTCTCTCCAACGTAAGATTAGATGAGATTTGACTCGACCCCCTCCTCCCCTTAAACATCTCACGTAATCTATGGACGCCCCCAAAGATGCCTAATATGTATTAGTTTTCATCGAAATATATTCACTGAATTAGCTACATTCTCAAGTAGTCAAATTAACCATTTGCCATTAGGCAAATTTGCTAATTTAATGTGGAGGCTGAAAATCGATCATTCTTTTTAGTTGCTTTCCCCCCTAATTAAATCAAAATTTGAATGAGATATAACTTATCATAAATTCAAATTTTTCTATGAAATAAACATATCCCACTTTTGTTCATATTGTTAAAACTTCTTGCGGTAAATATAAAACCAAGACGTTATGGCACCATTTTAAAGATGAATTCGTTTTAAAACGTTCAGAAGAGGTTACCCAGCAATCCATACAATGCAATATACTTCAGTGTTTATTTGTCCTTATTTGAAAGTAAGACAGGGAAATCTTAGACCTTGCTCCAGGCAAAGTAATTTCAATGAAAGCAAAGATCGAAAGTGATTTGTATAAGTCTCCTGGGGGATATGACTGATGGCAAGCAATTGTGTTGGCTTTGAATGTTTTTATTTGTTTTCAATGAAAATAAAAATAGAAGAGAAAATTTGAGTTTTAGGTTTCTTTCAAAGACGTTTAAAGATGATTCAGAGAGTAGAAGATGGCGTGTAGGGTAAGAAATGAAAAATTTAAGACAACATCTGGATAATGATAAAATTAAGAAAAATGTAGAAGACCCCAATTTTGGTATTATTTGTTTTGCTAGGATATTTTTAATGTTATAAAATCTTTGGCAAAAATTAAGCTTCGAAATTTACATTTATCTTTTTGCCAAACCTAACATAATATAAAATTATTAAATTTCATATATTTACCAAGTTAATATGACAACTTAATATTCATGACAAACAACAACAAAAGCTTTACATGTTCAATAATTCGCCTGACCTTTGAAATAAATTTAATTTTCATACAACAATTATTTCATCAAATTACCATAAATATGACGAAGGAATTAATTTTAAAATAACAACATCATGATAGACATTAATTCGTGTCAATCGACATGCTTGCAGTGAACGCGACCTCAGGCGCCATTAAGACGATTCGTGTTGACGAAGAGCGCGAAACTTGAAAATCGTTCACAGCTTACCCAGCACACGCGAACAAAAACTTTTAATTTGCTTATGAAATTAAGTTGTCCAAGGATAAAAATTGTATGTAACTGCGGTCAACTACTATCCTTACGTGTGTCGTAGCAATATGTAAAAGCATTTCTAAATCATATTCGCTCAACACGTTTTTCCAGGACCTGCTTGACCACTTGATAAATGTTTCCTGGAATGTTAATTAAGTCATTAAGTTATTTCAACAATGTGGGCGGTTGATTGCCCAAAATGTTACTGAAAAGGCTGTTTGCTTAGAAAATTGTATTAACATTAAAATTTCTATGTGCAGCACTTTGCCAAATAAATCCAAACCGCTTCACTCTTATCAAAACAATTTTCCACCTCCAAAATGATCCTTTTCTCGAATATTTCCCCCAAATAACCAACGCAAGATAACAGTTTTTATTGCTCAATCATACAGTCAACAAACCATCCGCAATGCATTCAACGTACCCTTTTTGCTTTCAGCCCAATTGGCAAAGATAGATGCACATCATCTCCGAACCACCTCCAACTATCCTTATCCGCATACAAAATATACAAGGCACTTCTTTGCAAACTGAAGGATTGTTGCAAACGAGAAAGATGATTAAATTTTCCTCTTCATAAAATTTCTTCATCTTTTGAGTCACGCAAACTTTTCCTGGCTACATCCTACGCTGGAACTATTCGTCTGCCTCGATACGAGCAGAAAAGTTTTCAATCCTTGTCGGGAGTACGGAAAAGTTTTATGGCAGCATTTCCATTTTTATCCTGTCATTTTAGCTAATATATCCTCCGTTAAATGACTGGAAACGTTTCGTGGTCGTTGGTTGTTACCAGTGTACATCGTCGGCAAGGACTGACAACCGAAATTGCTTTCATAACGTTCAATTCGGGCAAAAGCTTTATCTGGTCATAATTTGTCGTGGTCAACGAGATAGATTATTATGGATATGTACGGTGAAGTTTGGGTGGGTGTAGAAGGACGATGGTGTCCTGGAAAGAGAAAAAATCCGTAAAATGATCGAAGAATAATGTCTGCGGAAACTTTATCTTTCAGGATATTATTCATGTTCGTTGAAGAAAAGGTGGCTTTAAAAAAATGTGATAGAGGAGCGTAACTGGAATGTATGGTGGAAACAGAAATTCTTTTTGCTGGTGAAAATTATGTTAAAATAAGCGAAATTCATGAATTAATTTTGCAGAACAAATAATTTACTTAATTTCTTTTAAAGAATTAAGGATCATTAGGATGCTTAATGCCTCTACCTACATATTTCTCGATAGTGTAGGACTACCATGCTCGCAAGAAGGTGACCGGACTACCCACTTAACACCTCCGCTGTGAACCTGAGAACCCAGCCTGGAACCATTTGACACATTACTTCGGGCCAGGTCTCGTTTTGTTACGCCTTCAAGTTGGGGGATCCCTTTCCTAGCGGGAGGGGAGAGGGGAAGAGGAAGTGCCAGAAAAGCAATCCTCCAGCCCCAGCGCCCCCGGCTGATGTGAGTCCCTTTTATCTTTTAGGACTGCTCGAGCAAAATGTGCCACCTGGCTGCATTTGTCAACCGATTCGAGCATCACCGCAATTATATTATCCGGAGTAAGCTCTCCCGTTTCCCTGTAGAGTTCCTTTCGCAGCTTGATCCATTTTGTACATACAAAAAATGTGTGGCAGGCATTGTCCTCCTCTCGTGGGCAAAACCCACAATCGGGGGACTTACCAATCTTGTGCAGGTAAGACTGAAAACACCCATGTTCACTCAAAAGCTGGGTCAGATAGAAGTCAGTCTCACCATGCCCTCGATTTAGCCACGGTCTCACATCCGGGATGAGGCGCGGAGCCCACCTTCCCTTCGTGCAATTGACCCAAGACTGCTGCCAATCATTGAGCGAGCGTTGTCTCTCCTCGCGGACAACCGTCTCCCTCGCATCCTCATTTCAGCACAGGGAAACAGCGCGGGTAAACAGCGCAGCGCTCTCTAGCAAGGAGGGTGACAAGTATCGCGCCTGCAATAACTCTCACCGCCGAATCAGAGACTGTCGGATACGAAGATGCAATCCTCTGCGCTCCTCTTCTCTGTACCAGTGCCAAACGTTTCCGATATACCTCCTTGCTGAGAGCGTCGCCCGATACTTCTGCACCGTACAGTAGCACTGACCCTACAGCGCTCATCAAGAGGCGTCTTCTTGACGGGCTGGGTTTCCCTACGTTGGCCATGAGTTGACTCAGAGCCGATATCCCTGAAGCAGCCTTCTCAGCCGTTGCACTGATTTGATCAGAGAAACTCATCTTCGAGTCAATCAGTAGCCCCAGGTACTTCACCGATGGTTTCTATGAGCATATCTCCAATACTTATCATCCTTACTCTAGGGATTCTTTTTTTGTCAAGATGATCACTTCGGTTTTCTCCAGTGCTAAACTGAGCCCGCGAGAAGTCATCCAGTCCCTCACTTAGCGCATTAGCATACCTAGCCTAAGTTGTGCCTGTTCAACAGTGCGTCCAGTGACCAGAGCCACAACATTATCCACATAGCCGACCAAGCGCGACTGATCTGGCATCTCAAGACAGAAGCCCGTCGTAAGACACATTCCACAGATCCGAACCAAGGATAGATCCCTGGGCAACACCCGATGTAATTTCCATCCTTTGTTGGCCCTGTGTTGTGTCGTAGAGCAGGCTTTGGTCCTTTAAGTAGTTCCTCAAAAGCTGCATAAGATATTCTGGAACTTGAAAAGGGTTTTCCAGCGTATCCAAAATGGGTGGATACCCATCTAGCGGAGTTGAAGGCGTTCCTGACGTCGAGTGTCACCAACAGGTGGATTGGTGCGACTATATGCCTCTGCCTTCTGGATCGCGTTCACCACCTCTGCAGTCGCATCAATGGTAGAACGTCCTGCTCTTAAGCCATACTACCGAGGAGATAGGTCCCCAGCAGCATGAATCGCGTCAGTGAGTCTTCCCTTGATGAGTTTCTCTAGCACATTCCCAGCCGTGTCTAGCATGCATAATGGGCGATATGCAGACGACGATTCGGGATTTCCCTTCCTCTTGCTGATCAGCACGAGCCTCGCCACCTTTCATCGTACCGGGAAAACCCGGTCCTGCAGGCAAGCGTTGAATGTGCTGAGCAGCAAGTCAGGACAATGGTGATAGACGAGTCGCAACCCTGTTATGCTATATAGAAACCAGTATACCCAGACGACGTTTCTATAGCGTAACGACGTTTCTATAGCATAACATGTTTAGTTATAAGTCCTCAAAGAAACAAATAATAGCCTCTGAGCTGCCTGACTTCAACTTCCGGCAGACACGCTACATTCAGTATTAAGTCATATGCAGAAGAGACATCGATTTATCATCCAGTCATAGCCTCTGAGCTGTTGATCGAAAATTGTTTGCAAATACGCTACTAACCAAGTATCTTTTAAACAAGCCACTACGTTTCCTTTTACAATAAATACATTATAACTGCCAACTACTAAAAAAGTCACTAATATAACTCCTGTGGAAAGCGCAAGACAATTCAAAATCCACCCATTTCCCACCCTTTTACTTTACATATGACAACGATATCAAATTGCGTCTTAGAATGCTATAATATATACTTTAAGATTCTTTAAACAATCGTTTTCTCAAGATCGATATCAAAAATTTTATAAACGGCTTATGAAGTGACCTCGCACGGCACTGCACTGTCTTCCAGCAAGGCCTAGGACAGCATTATGCCAAACTAAGCAGACGCACACTAGGGAAAA
The DNA here is from genome assembly GCA_963969285.1 of Odontomyia ornata. Classification (NCBI taxonomy): domain Eukaryota; kingdom Metazoa; phylum Arthropoda; class Insecta; order Diptera; family Stratiomyidae; genus Odontomyia; species Odontomyia ornata. The sequence goes on along the minus strand of OZ017738.1, from coordinate 465,080,311 downwards.
ACTAGACGGAACACATATAGGGTCTTGAATGAAGGCCGAAACTATATGTTCCCAAGCCCATATAGTGATAGTGTTGCTTTGACCATAATCTTTCTCGCAAGATATTTTCAACGCAGTATATATGTTTAACAGTTCACTAAAATCAATAAAAGTATATACCAGAACTATTAAGCTTACAATCTCTCCTTTTAATTTCAATTTAATGAAACAGATCATCATTATTCACAACTAATACAATATTTCTATACTTAACAAAAAACCTTCATAATAAATAGTAGATTCCAACTTATAAATAATCCACAACTATTTACACATACTGCTGAATACATTTCTAATAACCCTCCCTTTTTACAACTACAAATGAATAAAAAAGTATGTAATTTACAACTTAAGCCAATTAAACGACAATTAAATGCATATACCTTAAAAGCTCTTCCTCCTACACAATCGTATAGCATAGATGAATTAGAAGCCCTGCTCACTACGAAATGCATTAAGCCGACTTAATTAAATACAAGTGCTCTTCAAGGCAATTACCAGCCAACCACGAATAAGTACATACATATCATATACTTCACATACTTCCTAGCAATCAGCGCATGTTAAAGCTACAATACATGGCTTCATTCAATTATCTCATGCATCATTGCAGAAGCAATGCTAATCATATCTTCAAAGCTCGTTAGCGGCGAGCAAAAACAATCACATAAACCTTCAATCCATGACTCCCATATTTATCACACTCACTCGCACCCTATTAAGCCAAGATAGCTTATACTAAAGTCTTGGGAATACAACAACAACGACTCCCAAGCTACATAAATGGAAAGCTATTCTCTCGGCAAATCTTCTTCCGAAGCGAAGCTTGTCCCATACGGAAGATACGACCAACTTGCAATTACCATACCCATAACATCGCCATAACATCGCGTAGCCCAAAAGCACAAGCACCCAATTCCCCACATAGTACCCAACCCCAAAACTCCATGCATCTTCCCACCCGTTCCTTTCAACTAGTCTAGTTATAGCAAGGGAAAAAATAATTGAAAAACAGAACATAAGAAAAGATAAGAAACAAGAAAAAATTAGTAAAAAAAAAGAAGAACCAAAAAGAAACCAGCGGAAAAGAGGGCTGAGTTCAAAATAAAAAAATTATAATAGAAAATGTAAAAAATCATAAACAAAAACAAAATTATAAAAAAAAAATATTACAGAAATAATAATAAATAATATAAACAAACAAGACGCTGATACGTAAAAAAAAGGAAAAAAAAACGAATTTCAGACAAATGCTATAACTTTGTAGAATCCTATAATAAACATCCGGATAACTAACAATTACTAATCAAGTAATAGCTATGCACTGATTTGTTTTCTTGCACCTCGCACACGATAAGCATAAAGCCATAATTTCGGCGGCGAAGCTAATGCCTTCAGAAAGATACAATTGACTAGCAGTGAATTTACCTATAGTCTCTTGCGATGACCCGCCAGATCCAATTCGCACATATGTGGTGATAAGCGCAGTACGTTCTTCCCTGATAACGAACTTCAATGATCGTGCGAACTGTTCAGCACAAAGCTTAATCATTAACACACCATATGAAGCAAGTGAGCGGCGGCGAAGCTAATGCCTTCAGAAAGATACAATTGACCAGCAGTCAATTTACCTATGGTCTCTTGCGACGGCTCGCCAGATCCAATGCGCACATATGTGGTGATAAGCGCAGTTCGTTATTCCCTGTTAACGAACTTCAATGATCGTGCGAACTGTTCAGCACAAAGCTTAATCATTATCACACCATATGAAGCAAGTAAGCGAGCGTACTCGACAAAATTCCCAATCCCGATGGAAACCCATGCGGAAGCTTTGATAAGGTAGCATCCGCCGCCACCACAATGAAAGTTTTTCGCTCGGCTGAAATAAGTCCGAAGCTAATTAAGCGATTGGAGTGAATAATCTTATCAACCATACGAGTATGAGCGAATAGAATGCCGTCAAGCTTGACGTTCTATCCCTACTAAATATCCTCACATTCCATCCCATTAAAAATTAATTCATAACGTTCCGCCTACATACTAACAAAAAAATTCCCACTAAACTATTGGCACAATAATTAATATGTAGAACTTTAAGAAAGCTTAGTTATCGTATTAAATAAAATTAATTAAAAACTATAGTAATGTTAAAAGCACTAAGAAGCAATTATGTAAACAATTATTATTAAAGTTAATAAGTAGAATCTGAAATATTCTAAGTAAAAAAAAGGGAAGAAACAGTAAGAATAATGATAATAGTAGGAATATAAGAACGTTAATCGAATAGAAATTGAAAGTAGCAATGAATTTAAATACAAAACCAAAACAAAGAAAAGGAAAAGAAGAAAATAATAAGTGCCATTGTACCTGCACCGTTCATACTACATCCTCACTAACGCTAATTTGCTAACATCTGCACTACAGCCTAGTAATGCACAAAAAGGTAAACCAATAATTTATAATTCTGATTTAAAGAAAAATCGGCAGTAAATATGGAAGTTAAAGGAAAATTTACTGTCTCATAAAGTAAAGCCAATTAAAAGAAATATTGAATTCCGGCATCCCTCGAATGAAAAATAATTTTATATAAATAATATTTTTATTCCCAAGAAGAAACGATTTAGGACCGGAAGAAATGTTCAGTATATTCTTCAACATTAGAATCAAACGTAACATTATTCCATTATTGTATACAATCAAATGAAATATTGAGTTGTGAATTTATGTTTGTATAGAATCAAACCAAACACGAACCTGCTTGGCTCAAAGTTGTATCAAACAAAAACCTTTGTGAATAATTATACTGATAAACAATCAAAAAAAAAAAAAAAAAATATATATATATATATATATATATATATATATATATATATATATATATATATATATACACATTATCAATCCACGATTATGTAGTACCAAAAGCGATCTTAGCTCACTATATCAAAAGAAATACTAAGTATCAGACAAAACATCAATTTATAATTAACTTATTATGTTCGTATCAAGTAAAAACGTAACCGTACAGATTAGCGACTCAGGCAAGCAAATCATGAATCCGTAACGATATAAAATCAAAAATGAAGTAATTTTCAATTGTAACGTTGAATTATGCCATAACATGTTAAGTAGCGTAAATTAGGAGTTAAAAATACACGAAATTAATCGGTAGAATTAAGTATGTTAATCAAGAACCAGCAGCAGAACAACAATCAACAATAGGCAGTGAGAAGTACAGCGGACAATAGTAATGGCCTTAACAGCGCAAAATATAAGTACAACTAACGCATTAAGTAATTCGCATCATTGGAACGGAACAACAATTTACTTCACTCTCCAAGTACGTAAATCAGTCAAATTCGCCGGAGGAAATGTTATGCTATATAGAAACGTCGTCAATCGTCTAAGCATTCACACTCCGCCAAGTGTATACGGTCAAGCGCATACGCCCATTGTCATCAAAACATGTACTTGTCGACCAACGGCAAGCGAAAAGTCTTCATAATTCATAACATTAGCGACGACGACTATGTACATGAGAAGCTTCGGGGTGTGCTTATAGAAATATCGACAAGCATTCGCACTACGCCAAGTGTTATACGGTCAAGCACATACGCCCATCGTCATCAAAGCATGTACTTGTCGACCAACGGCAAGCGAAAAGACTTCATAATTCGCTCTACATAAGCCATAACATTAGCGACGACAACGACCATGTACATGAGAAGCTTCGAGGTGTGCTTCCAGCGGAGTGACACTGTGTAGAGAACAGAAAAGCTAAATAAAAGCTTTTCCTCGCCTGATTTCTCCAATTTGCCGCAAAGTTTCACCATGCGAGCAAGTGAGACGGAGCGCGGAGGAAGAAGCTTTCGTGGAACGAGAGCGCACGTTTCAACTACTCAGCGAATTTAGGGCGAATTGAGGCCGCATGAATCGTTTAAAAGCAATTGATCGAGCGAGAAACGGCAAGTAGCGATAACAGCGGTTAGGGAATTGTTCGGGTAGTGTATTCGCCGCAAAGTCAACAGCAAGGCAATCGTTCGAACCAGTTAGTGCAATTCGTCCATATAGTTCCGGTGCAACTGCAGAATATCTCCGCATCGGTTAGATGGTGAGGTGTAGGCTTGAGCCGCGAACCTCATTCGGCTTGGGGGCGTTTTACGCTGTGTAGCCACCATCAACTAATTTTACTTTCTTCTAGGCATCCTCTGTCCGTGAAGACACAGTATGGATAGATGTTAAAATAATAATTGTAATGTTAAAATAATTGTAAGTGTAAAATTAATTAATTTAAAACATCAACATAAAATAAAACTAAATTATTTAAACACGTAACTCTCGTCTTTTTGTTGATTTAGTTTAGATGAACAGAGTAGCAGATAAGTGGTGTTGCAGTGAGATTTTTCCCCGGGAGTCTTGATGTCGTATAAAGGATACGCATCAAGTTGAGCTCCCAGTTCTTACCAGTATACATAGGGTATACTGGTTTGCAACAACCCCTCAGCCGGAACACCATCTGGACCTGGAGCCTTCTTTGCTTTCAATGAAAAGATCGCCTCCTCCAGTTCCGGCTGTGTGAAGAGTGGGCACTCGACTGCTGTTTCAGCATAGATACCGTCAACACGGATGGGATGGGCGGGGAAGAGCCCCGCACTATCGCGTCCATTTTTCCGCGTCATGTATACATGGCTTCCGTAGGGCACCCAGCTTCCGCATGACCAGCTTGTAGCCAAAGTCCCACGGATCCTTGTTCACATTGTCCACTAGGTCTTGCCAACAGCGAGCCTTGCTATTGTTAATCAATTTGCGAAGGCATTTCCTGGCTGACATATATGATTCCACCCAGTTGCGTGTCACAGAGCCGCGCCCGTTGAGCCTCACGTCGAAGCTTGTGACACTCCCTTCGCTTTTCAGCGATCTCAATTGACCACCAGTACACTGGACGTTTGCCGACGCGAAGTTTCTGACGGGGTATAGAAGCATTGCAAGCAATCGTAATGACGCTTATAGTTGAGTTCACGCCATTTTGGGCTGCCAGTTCTTTAGTCGCTTCCGAAGCCCCTGCAGCGGTTGCTGTGAGAACCTCGACGAACCTCTCAACGTTCATCCTTCCGATGTTCCATCCAATCGTAGAAAGCCAAGAGCACGGACGTCGGGAGTGAACATAACTGCTCTCAAGCAGAATGCACTGATGATCAATTGATGAGTAGTCCTCTAATACTCTTCAATTGTGTATCTTCCGTACTAAGGACTCCGAGGCGAATGTCACGTCTGGTATGATTCCTTCACAGCTGATACCGCGGAAAGTCGTTGTATTTCCGGTGTTAAGTACGACAAGCGCCGTCCTGGTCGCCATTTCCAGGATTTGTTTTCCCTGCGGATCTGTTTGAGGCATGCTCCATTCGATTGCTTTAGCGTTGAAGCCGCCCCCAATGAGCACGTTGCCCTCTACGTGCGAGACAGTGCCCTCCAGAGCAATAAACTTGGCTCGGAAAGATGATATCGATTCGTTCGGCGCTAGGTACACATTGAATGAAGGTGGTCCCTGAACACCGAACTCATACGAAACTGTCCCCCCGTCCACAACTCTTCGCTTGGAAATCACTGTTCTGAACCCTGATGGTGGTAGTACCAGTTTTGTCAGGATACCATAATGCCAAGTTTTTATCATGGTGTTGCTCACTCAGCAGCAAGAAGTCGGCTTTCATGTCCCTTGCAAACTGCTCAAGTAGATTTTGGGCGGGTTGAACTGTGGTGTAGGTTTAGCTGCTGGATGCGGTTCATTGAAGCTCTGATTTGGCCTTGGCTAGGGCTTCCTGGAAAACCCGGCATTTTTCTATTCCCAAGATGTGTCCAAAATCAGGTCTTGGATCAGCATCGTTGCAAAGAATACAGTGTGCCTTCTTCGTACACTCTTTTCTTTTATTTCCCATTTCGCCGCATTTGTAACATAGGGAACTCCTATCGGGACCTTTGCATACTTGTTTGGTGTGACCGTAGCCAAGGCGTTTGAAACATTGAAGAGGTGCTGCTCTTCGCTGTATTCTATAGACAACGCATCCTATTAGCTCTTTGCCTTTGTTCAGAAATTGTTCGGCGTCCTTTTTGGTCAAGTCAATTATGGCCATGCGTTGTCCCCTATGGATTTCTTGTATCAGCCTCGCTTTGATTCTTCGTACGCTAGGGAACTTCCTTTTAATGGCCTCTTCTACCTCGGTCAGAACAATTGTAATAAGGTTTAGTTGTAGTGAAGTTGCAGATAAGTCGAGTTTTGAAGTGTTTTTATAATAATCATACAAAGTATTAAATAAATTATATAGTTAAAAGTGAGACCAAAAGTGTTTTCATCGAAGAGATTCCAGGGAAGGAAACTCCAACAATCAATTTTTTTTTATCAATAACGTAGGTCACGTCAACAATATTTATCGGGAATTTCTGGACTACAAACATCTTATGATGGATATGTTAAAATTTACCTTAATTCGTTCATATTACAGGACCAAAATTAGCAGCCAATAGATGGAAAAGCTTAAGGGTACCAGCTTACAGGACCCAGATGATACTTTCACATAAGTGTATAATTTGTTTCGCAAAAAATCTTAAGTGAATGTGTCGAGCCTCAAACTTACAGGTGACAAGGTAAGTTCTCTGCATGAAACAAGAATAGATCCCAAAAGTAAGACTCTGGGTACACCTATGTGTTAAAATTGTAAGTGATGACTTACATAAACCGTGATAGGATGGAACTCATTTTGAACTAGTTCATTATTACTGTTTTAAAAGGGGTGCTCCAATCAGGCTCTTTTTGGCCCCGGATTGCTCTGTCAAAGACGGTGCAGGTGCCACACGTTCGCCCTTGGAGCCTGATCGGCGCTGCCAAATGAGATTACGGCTCCCCGGAGAACAATGAGTGGAATTCTACCTACCTGAGATTCTATTCTACCAAATTTAAATTCCCGACAACCCCTGAAACCCCTGGAAACTTGAAAAATCTGGAAAGCTTTAAGTGTGACCTGACCACGACAGGCACTTGGCAACTCCGCAGCTTCAAACCGACGCCAGTAAAGTCCCTTCCTGGGAAAAAATATCCTCCCGCTCACGAGCAAAAAGTACACAGGATCTAACATTGAAATAAAAGAAAGAAAGGAAACAACCGGAAAAATTCAATTTAATTAGTCTTTACCTCCAAATATTAATGCAAAATTCACAAGAAAATGTACAATCAAATATTGAAAAAAAATAAAACGTTTGGCGAACACTTACAACGATGATTCTACTGCCACTGATGTGAGGATCCCCAGATAATTTTGTTTCGCTTACTTCACTGCCAATTTCATTGAAGCAGTTCTCCGCAATGCTCTCGACCGCGGCCAATTCAGCTGCCAACACTTCTTCCAATCTCGTTCCTCCGTTCGATATCTGCATGTACTCACTTTGTTTTGTTAACCGGTACTCTTCACCGGATGTTTTCACTGCTGAAAAGAAGAACGGGACATCCTTTCGTCCCCCTTTTATTGGTTTTTTTATCAACGGTTCATTCTGGTAGGTCGAGGACCTTAAAAACTCCACTACGAGTGGTAGACTATATAGTTTTTCACCACGAAAACTGGTGCTTTTGGTTGTTCACGGGAATCTCACTCCTACTAAACTAGTTTGGGGAAATGTCAGTGAGACAATTTACTGACAGTTTAGGTTTGTTGCTGGTGCTGCTGCAAATTCTTAAGATGTGCCTGTCGTCGCTTAAGTTTGATTTGTAATTGTTGCTTCAACACCTGCACTTGATTCTTCTCTCGTGTCAATTACTCCAGAAGTTTCACCGCCTTCCGCAGTATATTCACTTTCGGTTCTCATTCTTTGTCCTTAATACTCAATATTTGTCGTTCGGGAGCTTCAAAGAGATTATTCAAGCCAATGCGTCTTTGTCGCTTCATATCGTTATGCAAGTTCCTCTTTCAATGGTATCAGCTTCGTCTTGATCGTAGACATTATGTCGTTGACTGTTGTTGTTTTTTGCCTCGGCTACATTTGCTCGATGGGGAGTAGTCATCCTTGTTGCTGGCAGCAAATGAATGGCAGCATATGAATGGGAACTGCTTGCAGAATATTTGCCACTACTATTATTCCTACTGCTGCTGCTATGACCACTGTAGCCGGAGGATATGCTCGGATTGTAGACGACCTTTTTTGGCCCTACCAATCAGGGAGGTTAAATCGTCATGTTGATGGAAGGTGTAGTTGAAATTGCGACGATTTGCATGCGATATAGTGATTGGTCGCACAGGCGGTATTGTCTTCAAGGCAGTTGACATTCTTATTATACGGGTGGTGATTTTATTGGCAACCTTTGTTTGCTGGACACAACGATGGAATTTTGGGTAGTTTCTTATCACCAACAGATACAACTTCGATTTCCTCGTCAGAATTGCTTAGAGTTTTAACACCCAATCCTGATAAATCCACACCATTATTCAATTTTGTATAGCTAGGATCACTATGCGGGTTATTATATTCGGGACTTTGACTTCCATATTCTGATGATGGTGATAGGAATCACTTGAATTGGACGCGACCTCCGATTTATCAACAACTTTGGCCTTTAGCACATTCAACACATCCAATATCCGTCAGACTAGTTGCTTTTGTGTCAGGATCTAACTATTACCAGAAGGATCTTCCAATTGTTCACGTAACGCTATTATCCTTCAAAGTTTATCCATATCATGTTAACTGTTGCCATTCAACATTAACGATGAACCTAAACTGATATTATTCGAACCAACTATACACGGTGATAGATCTGTTTCATTTCAGGTAGATCATCTTCAAGACTTAGCGGACAATCAGGGCACATTTGTAGTAGTTGTTGATGTTGCTGTTTGCGTTTCCTGCTATTGCTGCTATTATTATCATGATATTATGGGCTTATTCTACCACGGTTTGGCTTTGATGTGCGTTGCAAATCCATCACACCCGGACGGGTTTCTATATGCAGTTCTACATTTCTGGGTGAGGGTCCTTCATAATGTTGCAAATGTCTTTCCATTAAACTTTTACTTGATGTGTGTGTCCGAAATCCACCAACACGACGATCCGCATGTACATGTTTCGGGCCAGCCGCTCTAAGAATTTGTGGAGATCTTTGATTATTATTTCCTACAAGGATATCATTGGTACCAAAACTAATGGGAGATTTAGGATATAAGGACTCTTTGGGACAACTGCCATTATTACTGTTTTGTACTTCTTTTGAAACTTGTCGCTTCAAGGATAAGTCACGTCGTGGTGGGAGCCATTTGATCGGGTTCGCCGCTTTCAGTAACGAATTATTTGTCGAGTTCGCCTGTGTAGTATTCATCCTAGTATCTACAGTTTCAATCGAATTGATATCGATATACTCGCGCTCCTTCTTCACCGTCGCGTAATCTGATATAGATATAGTGCGATTTTGTGCCAATTCTTTTATACATTCACAACATAAGGCACCGATTTGAGATTCGTTATTATCACTCCTTAAATCTAAATTATTCTAGTCGTTGGTTTGTTCCTTACAACATTTTCCTGTACATTATTTTACGCTTTCTGCTCGTGAGGTTTGCGTTTATTCGCGGCTGATTGCGTAAAGTCATGCCAAGATCCCAACGTGGTTGTAGTGAATTTGATAAACGAAATGTGACAATTAAGTAATGAGACTTATTCTATGAAAACCGTAGATTTAAAAATTATTCTACAACTCTGCCATTCTCTTCAAAATAGTCCCCTTGGGCAGCTATACAACGATTCTAGCGCGTTTTCCATGCTTTGTAAAATTTCTGGAACGCCTTGACTGGAATGTCCGTGAGTACCCTCGTCACGGCCGGCTTGATTTCCGTAATCGACTCAAAATGGGCTCCTTTGACCACCGACTTTGTTCGTATTGAAAAAACCAGCTTTCATTGCCTGTTACAACTCGATCAAGTAGCGTGGGATCGTTTTCTACTTGTTCCAAATAGTCTTCTGCAATAGTCATTTGATGCTGCTTTTGCTCCTCAGAAAGGTTCTTTGGAACAATCTTTACGCACAACTTTTTCATCCCAAAAATCGTCGGTTAAAATTTGTCTGGCTGTTTTACGGTTCATATCCAGTTCCGGGGCCCATATTCAAACTGTCGAACGCCGATCTTCATAGATTAGAGCGCGCACACGCTGTGCATTCACGTAAGTCCACACCTCGACTGGTTTTTCGCTCCGCGCCTCCTCTTTCACGCTTTTACACCTCTCCTTAAACTCTTTATGCCATCGAAACACCTGGGCACGACTAAGAACACTATCACCATGCAATTTTAGCATACGTTTCCGAGGCTGTTTCACCCAATCTGGCGAAAAATTTTATCGTGAGGCGTTGCTCTTGATTTTGTTCCTCCATTTTTGTAACGAGCACTACCAAAACACGTCCACTCAATACGACACAGCATGCGAACTGAACAAGCTAGAGCAATGGTAAATACATCAGAAAGAGGAGAAGGATGCTGGGGAAGAGGAAGGCAATTTCAAGGTCACAGGTTTACCACAAGCGCGGTAATAAAATTAGTCTCATTACTCAATTGTCACACCTCGTACTTAGTGTTACCTCATCACATCATCTACCAAACTCAGAGAGAGGGACACGATTGCTTTTTAAACCATACAAATGAAAGTTTTCAATTTCAAATCTAGCCTGAACAGTCAATCTGTTCTTCAATTTAATGTAGTATTGACCTCTGACCCACAAAATGAAAAATCAACTGAAATCGATGGCAATCCCAACATACAAATAGTTCTACGATAGTTGTCAGAGATTCTTGTAAGTAGTTATTGCATATTGTTCAACTATATCTGAATGATTCATATTTTCCAAACCTGTGGAAAAAGACTGCAGTCTTTCCGATCCCAAAGAAAAGAAAGGACTCTTTGTGGCCTAAAAGTGGTCACCCAATCAGCTTTCTGCCTGACATCAGCAAAGCTTTTAAAGTGATACTTCTTCTTCTTCGTAACACTACAGCCCTTCTCCGGCCTTCGTTTCCCACAAATGTGCCTCCAACTGTTTCAGTTCATTGACCGCGTCCTCCAATTTCGAAATCCGAGCAGTGATGAACTGTTTGCGTCAACCGAGTCCGACTAGCGTTTTCTCGGTTTTCCCACTGATCTCCGGTTTTCAGTTCTCCCGGCAAATACCTTTTTTGGGTATCCGTTATTCATTCAAACAATTCATTGGTCCAGCCCATTGCAGCTTCCGCAGTCCGACAATCGTTAAGACCTCAGGCTCATCGAAAATTTCAGGACCCGTCGCTTGAAGGTGTTCAATATATTTACGGATGGTTGGGTCCATGTTTCAGACCCATAGCACAAGATCGGGCTTATCACAGATTTGTATACTTGGAGTTTTGCTTTCCTGTAGATGCAGCTGGTCCTCAAGGTCGTCAAAACTGAATAAAATATTTTATTTGCGAGCTGTATTCTTCGGCGTATTTCGTCTCTTTCATTATTAGTTCTTGTTATTTTGGCGTCTAAATACCCAAATTTCCCCAAATTTTCGATAATGTATTTGCCAAGTGTCATTTTTTGTGTGCTTGAGGTATTTTTTGACTGCGTCATGAGCTTTGTTTTATTTTCATTGATTTGTAGCCCTACTAGTTTTACTTCGTTGTTGAGTTTCAGGAAGGGCTCTTTTGCAGTTGTTAATGACCGTGACAAAGTGTTGATGTCGTCCGCATAGGCTACTAATTGGCTCGACTTATACAGTAATTTAATGTGATCTTAACCAAGCATTAAACGTTTAAATTGACATATTCATATGAATTGATGACAAACTACGGGTTTGGATTTCGTGCCAGGTATTTGGCTAAATATGCGGTAACGAAAGTAACCATAGGCGTTTTCCAGGAAGTTAAAACATAGAGAACATGTTGGAGTATGCCACATTGATTTGGAGAAAGTCTTCGATACGGTATGGTTACTTGGACTTATTTTTAAGATCCTTTAGGACAAATACACTTCACACCTTGCCGCCATTATGTGGAATATATGTTTTTATATGGCAAATCATTTTTTACAAAATTAGAAATTTGACAACATCGTGCGATTTTAGGGTCTTAAATGGTCTACTGCAAGGAAGAGTAATTGCACTTCTGCTATTTACATGCTTTATTAACTATAACTTATACGTTTTCATTTTAATGTGTCGCCGCTGTAATCATTAGTGGCATTTGCTGATGATCTGATCGACAGAAAGAAGAGTGTCAGTTGCTCTTAAGCCTTTTCAAGAACTGTTCAACGACATTAAATTCTACATGAACGATTGGCAAATGAATGCGAATGTGCAATAAATGTGTAGTTTGTGCCTTTAACGCCTTATCTTTCAGTTCCCATTATCTTTACTCAATGGATCCAAGGTAATAAATTAATTTAATCACAATTAAGTTTCACTTCATTTAATTTACACACACACAAAAAATCGGCATCAGAATCCTCCAATATTCTATAAGCCTTACCAATCCATAGTAAGATTCATTACCTGGCAATAAATTGGTATATTTGCTTTTCAACAGGTTGATAACTACGTGACTAAATTATTGACTAACTTTATACCATTCAAGCTTTCCCGCACACAATTTCATTAAGGCACAAAATTTGAAAAGGTATCTAGATATTATTGTCGAGTGCACACTTACACCTTATCCTTGTAGGCCACTCGATAAGCTACGAAGGATATGCTTCAGTCCAACCAAAGTCAATTGGAGATTATCTTCTAAAATTACTTCTAAAATGGATTACTGAAACGATAACTAGAATACGAAAGCACTGTGAAAGCCCCTGTCGTCGCAATCCTGGATATTTTGGAGAGTCAATGATGTTCGAAGAGTCTGCAGGAAACTTTGGAGCATTGTCGATAAAAGTACGCTCTTGTGTTAATAAAAGGGGAGCTAACACACGAGAAAGAATTAATTTCATATTATCAGGAAAGAATCGACACGTTGGAAAATTTTATTCTTGTGCAAGATCCTAGACATTAAAGGTAGTTATCTTGACCTTGAGGTTGCCACATTTTTAATGGGGTTAATACGAGAAAAAACAATCAAGGATATTGTCAGTTTTAATGTAAAGACTCCCTACTTTGGTTCACAAACAGTTTATTAGTGCAAGACGTTAAATTAAACTTTTAGTAAATTGCAGCTTTTATAGCAGTTTAATTATCATTATATTAATGGTTGATTTGATAGCAGTCTAAAATCAAATTTATTACACAAGATACAGAGAAACTGAAAATACTACGAGCAATAACGTGAAGTGTAAAACTCAAAGACTGGTCGAGTGTTACAATTTCATGTTAACAAGCAACTCGAAAACATTTGGTACCAAAACCAGACAGGACACAGACACTAGACAGATACTCTTACGCCTCCCGCATTGTAGCTTCCCACTTTTAGTTTGATTCCATAAAATTCATTACACGTCCTCAGCTTTTAGATCTGTAACATCTGCTCGAACACGTATACCAAACAGAAGCCCAGCAATGCACGATGATGTGTGGCGATGATAAGCGTTATTTGTTACATGATAATAATTTCCAGGGAGGGAATTGTTGCCATGTTACATGAAACCTTACCATAGGAGAGGAAATTCGTAGCATTTTAAAGCTAACTTTAATTAGATGAGCATACATTGCTCTGTATATGGGGTTCGTTATCATTTGTTTGTATTATAACATTGTCAGAGAAGATGGATACCAACTATTTGGAAAAATGTCTTCTGGAAATGTCCTGCACTTAAACTTTTGTGAGTCTCCATTAATTACTTTTTTGATTCAACTATTTTATTCATTTGATATCCACAGGCCAATTCATTACACATCAATATACGAGCACAGTGGCATATACAAACTGACATGCAAAGACTGCGACATGGTAAACATAGGAAGACAACACGAAAACTAACGAGCAGATACAAAGGGCACTTACAGTCTTTCTTATACAGGCAGACTCGAGCTACGTAACGCACCTGGAAAACCATGCACCTGAGCCTGACGCTATGTCAAAGTCTATGACATTGCTACACAAGCAAAGCAAAGGACCGAAACTTGACATCCTGTAGTGAAATAGGTATTTAACATGTCCGTGAAGGACGGCAGCGATGGTCTGCTGCCTCAGCAGAAGAGGATTTTAAGATCCGCCGAGATTGGCCTTGTCTGGGGACGCGTGAATGCGCTGGCAGGCTAGCGTTGCGGTGTTGTGGGGCGGGTTTTTTCCCCCTAGCAGAAGGACTTACTACGAAAAAATTTCGCATTCACGAATTAAAAGTCTCAAATGCCAATCGACTGGTGTCGAGGGCGAGGTAACCTACTAAGGGTTGAAATTAATATGTTTAAAGAACAAGTTGGGCCGAGCGAAAACGGACGGACCAGCGGAGACCTTCATCGTTACCCGACGATTCTTATGGCCCACAAATAAGAATGGGGCATCCAGATGGAGGTGGTGCCCCCTCACACCCTTCCAACCGGATCAGGATCCAAAACGTAGACGTGCCCATGTGTTTCCCATCTGAGTGAAAAACTCATACAAAAGCACTTTGTATGACTCTTACTCTCGAATGAGAAGCACAAACGTAACCAATTTATGTTATAGCGTTATGCAATGAAATCACATTACCCTATATTATAAAAGGGCACGCGAGCGGAAGGCCACTCTACCCAGCCAGAGTAGAGTGGCCCATCGGTGGAGCGCGCCCGATGGCTAGCCCATATTAGCAGGCGAGCCTGCTAATGAATGAAATGGAAAGACCAAGGTTTTAAAGTTTAACGATTCATTTTATTAATTTTGTTAATTTCAACTAATATTCACTAGAGATGACTTACAATTGTTCGATATTCGAACTGACATTAACAGAATATTAAATTCAACTGCTATCACTGACTATATTCACTTTACTCAAAAAAAAATTTAATTGAAGCTACTCTTGCACGCTGGGCAGTGTTGAAAAATGCAAACTTTATAACTCAGAGAATGATACGTTTGCTTTTTGGCCAAAAAGGAAAAAACGTTCGTAAATTTATTCTCGTTAATTTTTCAATAGTTAGTAACGTAAGCCCCCTCAAAATATTTTATTGAAATTACTATAAGTTCAATCGGTAAGGGAAAGCTAAAATATTTTATATTCTGATCAAACAAAACAAGGAACGTTAATTTACGTAAGT
This sequence comes from Odontomyia ornata, assembly GCA_963969285.1. Lineage (NCBI taxonomy): Eukaryota > Metazoa > Arthropoda > Insecta > Diptera > Stratiomyidae > Odontomyia > Odontomyia ornata. The sequence goes on along the minus strand of OZ017738.1, from coordinate 465,065,068 downwards.
CTGTGGGCGTAAGCAAATGTATATCCTATTTTTGCTTGTTTTATTTTTCTAATGCATGCAATCTTTGGAAGTGAAATGGTTAAGCAGCCTTTCTTTGAAATATTTTAGTCAATTAGCTAATACGTTAATTTCTTCTTGCTCCCGCTAATTAAGCTAAAACTACTTTTTGGGTGAACAAAATTCGCAAAATTCTCGAGATTAATACTCTACTTTCTAGTAATCTACTTGTGGCTATACATTTTTCCCGGCATGTAACCAGACGAGTTATCGCCTATCGGTAGCATATATCCGTTATCACCACGTCTTCTTCGACCATGAGGCACATCACTTGGGCAAGTGGTCTTCCAAACGCTACTTCCACACTCAAAAATTGCGCTGATCACAGAGAATTTCCTTATGGCGAATTTCATTCTCCGGTCGTGAAAAATCCATGAGACATTAATATCGATTAATCTCCTTGGTCAAGCGCGCCAATCCAATCACGCTGACATCAATAAAATGGAGTTCGCCTTCCGAATTGACGATTTCGGATATGAGCGTCCTTGGCTAAGGACTTCTCCCAATGATATTTGAATTTGAAGAGCTATTTGCAAAGAAACTCTATATTGTTCCGTCAAAAGCTTCTAATGAATTTATCCCGGAGTGCTGTATACTCGGACACTTCAATTTTGGTATTCCTGTCTTCGTCGCAGCAACCAAAGTAACGCTAAATCGCAAAGATACCACAAATAACACGTCCCAAACACATGAAAAAAAGGAAACAATCGCAAACGAGTTTCCATCTTCCTTTCTTATCACCGCTATGAAGAGCACTTGTATTTGATTCACCCTCTAGTCAAAATAATAATTACAAATTATTGTCACGCTAAATAATTTAATCATTGACCGTTAGTCACTTTAAGCTCAACAAGTCGTCACTCGTGTGACTTTAATGCGTACAGTCATAACAATTTGCTATGCATATTTTTCTTCCCAAGACGATGAACTTCTTGATTCTATTCTCCCTAGTCCTAGTCGCTCAGATGTTTTTGCCTTAGTGAGTTCTCAGCTCGCTAATGTGCCGCTGCTATCGCAACTATATCAGAGTAAATAACCACATGTTGCTGGCGGGCGAGCGTTTCCTTTGTTGTGTTAGAGGTATTAATTGAAGAGTTAAAGTGTCGTGGCTTACTTAGAGATTATCACAGCGTCTAGGTGCGCATGTAGTTAACGCAGAGTTTGCCGGAATCATAGATGTAAGAGAGAGGATACGAAATGCATCGAGAGAATTGAAGCAGTTTATCATGCAGCGTGAAGTTGGCGCGTTAGTAGCTGTTGATTCGAATTTCAAATAAATTTGACGTGACGTCTCCCACTAATTTTCGCATCTTGAACTAAATCAATTTTCCGTGCGGGTATTCTAACTTGAACGATGTAAAAGATTGAACATGACTTACCCTACGAAGGATACGTCCCTGACATGTTGCCTGGGGCTGTTTTTAACAGTCCCGCACACGTCACCTCACTTTTCATTTTTCGACACAAAAACACTCGCGATCTGTAACAAACTTTTTAGTTTGCTAAATTATCACATTTGCAACACGTTTGCACTAGATTCAACACGGTTTATCTTAAAAAAATTGTTTTGTGTACAAATTCAACTTGATTAGACGTTTCCCATCAATGTTGAATTTTCACAAATCATATGTTTTCAATCATATGGTTGATATTTCGTTGACAATTCGAGGGTTAAGGTAAAAGACGAGTGGGATTTTTGTGAGAGCAACTAGAGAGCCACTTGAATGTGTGGATTCTCTAGTGGCGTGAAAGGCAGGGGAATTTCAATTCGCATGCGAGAGGAAGGCATGTATATAGTAAAAGTACTTCACTCACGTATGGATGAAAATAAGCCCATTTCGCGTCCATTACTTTATATGTCTTTGGCCGGAATACTTGGCGTATGCGCCTGTATGAAAAGTTAAATTTGGATTTGGGCAGAATGCCAGACTACTAGGCTAGATGGCCAGATTAATTTAGGCAGCAATGCCAGTTTATAAATATATACGCAAGGCGAGTGGCCAGTTTAAAGTATTTCAAACGACTATATTTTCTTTACTTTCCCTTAGTCTATTTATACAAAAATCTTGACAAGCTAAAAATCTATAGTCCATAAGAAAAGTATAATGAAAAAACTCTTATGCTAAAAATGCATTGGCGAGGAAAGCATGCTTCGCATAAAACTGTACAAAAGATATATGCATTCATTGAAATCTATAAGAAAAAACTTCACATGTTTATATCTATTAAGAAAAAATCTACATATCGGAAATGCACTAACCAATGATTTGAAATCCTCATTAGCATTCTAACTTATTCATAAAAAACGTGCAGTACAAGTTATTCATAAGAAACCTATCTATACATACCCTCATGTGGATTCTATCTTATTCATAAAAAATGTATCTATTCATATCCATTGGATTCTCCATACGGGAATCCAAATGCATAAAGCGAAAATCTTTCTGTCGACTGTAAACTGACACTTCTATAAACAATGTATTGTCTTTGAGTGCGAAGATAATGCATCCGCATAGTCAAGTTCAATGCAGTCGTAATCTAACACCCTTGAGATACCAACAATGAACTTGTCTTTGAGCATGAAGACAATTGCATCGGCAATGAAATTAGTGAACAGATGTTTTTTTTTTGTTGACTACACACGTTGTACGTGTAATGAGATCTTTTAATAGATTGGAATTGAGCAAGAGGTTATTTACATATTCGAATAGGATTTTAAAATTTGAATTTGAATTGGAATTTTGATAGGAATTTAATTTGGACTTTGAAATGTAAATTCATTGCAATTGTAATTAGGATTGAGAGTTTGAGCTAAAAGATTTTCGATATATATTACACCTTATCTCTAGAACTATTCAGCCAGTCACGCTAGCGGCAACTAAGGTAATGCTTTCGTTCCAAAACAGCTCTATCAGCAACGGGCACGGTTGGACTCTGACTGGCTCAGTTGCTTTGATAATATGTCATTAGTGAAGGTAAAAACAAGGTAACAGTAAGGGAAAAATCACAGTTGTATGCGGTGGAGTGGCGCACATCTGATTCAATTACACAAGGTGGCCGTTTTCGTGAGCCACTTTCTTTCAAATTTCAAACCCTTTTTCACTTTTGGGGCTATGACTCTTTCACTGTTAATACTGGTTAATTCATGAAAACATGCAGTTTCATACGCGTAACTTCTTTCCTTTGGTAGAATCGCGTCGTGAATTTCAACAAGAAGATACATGCCACCTGTGCGATGCTGTTGGAACGAACGCAAACAAATCACTTTGACTGCGAAGCGGATGTTACCGGCGGAGATACTTTGAGACGTCCGCTACATGTGGCGATTAGAAACAGACTCCCCTTTCCACTTGTCTTTTTCTTTTCCGTGTAGCGACCGGTAAAAATCCCATCAGCTGAGTTCGATCAGCCCAGTTAGCTTGCCTTCCGTGATGTGATACACCATCGGGATGTATTAGATCACTCAACTCGAAATTTTATGTGCAGATTTAAAATTTTTTAAAACAAAATTTAATTGAAGTAAAGAAAATTTAATGAAGTGAAGAAAATTTAACTGAAATAAAGAAAATTTAACTGAAGTACAATGAAGAAAATGATGATTTTAAATAGTAATAAAAGTTGAATCTCATGACGAATATAATTAACGGGAAATATTTAAATTTTAACGTAAAGGAAAATTGATATGAAATAACATTTAATAAAAATAATAAGAAGAAAAGGTATTCTACAAGTTACGGTTACAAATAAAAATAATCAAATATTTCTTTTAAATCTGCCACATAAAATTTTGAGTAGGGAATAGGAAAGTTTTCGAGCAGTTTGCTTGTGTGACTGCTCGATAAACACAATCCTGAAAAGACATACGGTAATATTATCAGCAGACAATTTATTACAAATTCTGAAGCAATTCCCACACTCTCTGACAAAAATAGAAGCTAGGTCTAACCTAAGATATAATTTGTTTCCTTCCACGCATTCTTTTGACATTGAAGATGACTCAACGGAGTCAGAGCGTGTCTGATCATACAAAAAAGCAAGGTCCGATGGCTTTTCAAGAAAAGTTTTGTCTTAGTGGTTAGCACCGATATTAACGTATATATTATTAAGGGTACGATCCTTAAACGGAAACCATCAAGCAGTCAACAAATCTCACCAGTATGGATCAAGATTTCGAGTCACTTCCAGAAAACTAGATCGGATGCATCTCTTCACCTGCCTTCTAATCTTGTCTTGAATATGGTGCTGTTTTTGACACATCTGCATAACGTTTCAATTCAAGCAGATGAGAGGGTTTGTAAAATTCCAGCTTTAAAAGTAATATCTCCATCTTTGCGATGTTTGTATCGCGTTTTGGTCCTGATGCTTCTTCCGAATAAATGAGAGACTTCACAGTTTCGAAATTCTGTCAATTTCTGGTTGTTAAAAGCTAATGGTACGTCCGTTGCATGTCATCGTTCAAAATTGAAATATCTTCCGATATAAAAAAAATTTTAAATGCTGAGTTTTGGACCAGTGGTGTCTTCGTTAAAGAATTTAAACCTTCAAGAAAGCCTTTTTTTAAGCATGGGACCAAGATTCGTCATCAATTAGCTGTTTACTGCCAAAAGGGCTTAGGAACACGTTCTAAAATGGTTTGACTCCCTGGCTGAATGATTCAGATAGTGATATTGATTTATTTTGCTCTCAAAAGATTTTCGTCGTTTTGAATAGTACGCGACTTAAGCATCGCTGTCTCTTTCTAGCGCTTGCAGCGGTCATTGCAACGTTTCTGGTCAAATCAGTGCTTGTTGAGCTCTTTAGTTAGGCAGTTGAGTTGCGTAAGTCAGTGCAATAGTTTTTGGGATATTACAATTGTGCTCGTTATTTTGACGAATCGTTAGGGTTTCCGTATATTCTCTTGCAACTTACGGTTTTTCTTGCTTGCAGTTTTTATCATGTCTTTAAAGCGATCATTGATTGCTGAGGAAACCGTGTGTTTGTTATTGGATGAGAAGGAACTCAGTGCATCAGCTAGTGATAGTGAAATTGAAGATCAAATTAAGGTTGATCATTGCAAAAGTGATTTACAGTCACAAGAGTCATCCGATGATGAAGACGTTCAAGAACGTGTTTCAAATGCTTTAGTGGATAATGTAGTGGAGCCACAAATGCTTTCTATTCTGTATGAAATTACCTCAGGTTATGATCACAGTATTTTGACACACTCAAGCAGCACACTTCGCAATCAGTCTTTTCATATTTGGGCTACAAGAAGAGGTCGAAATCAAACAGAAAAGCAGCAATAAACATTGTGCGAGTTGCCAGGTAACCAGCCCGCACATTAAGGGTAAAGTCGACCCACTTCTTTTATTTGAACAGTTCATGACTGACCTTATAATAGAAGAGATTGTCAAATGGACAGACGTTGAAATTGCAATAAAAAAAGAAAAGATCAGAGCTCTTTTGGGTATTCTCGTATTAACTGCAACTCTGAAAGACAATCATCTGACTTAGAAAGAATTGTTCAACACTGAGTACTGTGGCACAAGACATGCATCGTGCATGAGCAAAGAAAGGTGTGAGTTTCTTCTGCGATGTCTACGTTTTGATGATAAAGCAATCCCCTTAGAAAAATAGAAAAACGACCCTTAAGTAATATATGGGACAAGCTTATAAGTCAGTGTCACCAAAACTATATTCCTGAAACGACTGTCACTATTGATAAGCAGCTACTAGCATTCCGAAGAAGGTGTAAATTCAGGAGGTATATTCCAAATAAACATGCCAAATATGAGATTAAGCTTGAAATGATGTGCGATAGTAGCACAAAGTATATCGTCGACTGTATGCCATACCTCGGAAAAGGAACAATTCCATGTGGTATGCCTTTAGCAGAGTACTTTGTAAAAGAACTTACACGCAGTATTCATGGTACGAACCGAAATATTACGACCCACAATTGGTTGATGTCAGTGCCACTAGCTAAACAGCTGCTTCAGCAGCCTTACAATCTGACAATTATAGGGACATTACGATCCAATAAAAGGAAAATTCCAGAGTAAATTAAAAATAAGAAAAAGAGGCAGAAGAAAAATCAGCAAAGCAACGTAAATATACCAAGAAACGTCAACACATCCATGTTTGTAAATAATGTACCCATTATACTTCTCTCATACAAACTAAACCATCAAAAACAGTGTACATGCTTTCATCTTGTGCTGGAGAGGGCTCAGTCAATGCTGAAACAAAGAAGCCACACATGATTGAATTCTACAATAGTAAAAACGGTGGCGTAGACACCTTCGATCAAATGTATTCAGTTATGTCCTGCAGTGGTAAAACTAATAGATGGCCAATGTATAGCGTGTATCAATCGCTACATAATTTACTGCCACAATGCTTCCGTACATGGTCAAAGCATAATGAAAAGGCGTGATTATATGAAGAAGATACGTTCACAGGGTTCTGGTTGAAAGTTCGATTGGAAATGCGTTCCATGCCGAGGCACATTAAGCAGGAAATAGCGGATATATTATCTTCAAAAAATGATAAAAATGAAAAGCCAAGTCAGTCATCATCTTGTAATGACCTGCAACCACCATCAAATAGCAGAAAAAGAAAAATCTGCGGTCTATGTTCCTATAAAAAAAGGCGAATGACAAAGTCATTTTGCGTTAACTGTAACACTGCGATTCGCGGTGAATATAAAGCTGATTTTCACACAACATGTACTTCAAAATATTAATCTTTTGTATTTTCTCAATTTAGTTATAGTATTATGATGAAGATATGCCAAAGAATAAAAGACTGTTTTTTTGTTCTCTTAATTTTCATTTTTTTTGAATTCACCTATCGAGGTCCTCATTCACTTCCATATAATAGCACTTGTTTTACTAGTGATATTTATATATGGGGCTTATTTTGCCGGTGTAGAACTCTGAAGCTCTGTAAAAGGTTTTATTTGCTGCGTTTATTCAGCGTCCAATATAATTCTGTTAGCGAATTCAGATTGGCTCCAAGATAAACTACAATAAGTTATCCATACTTTCAAGGTTAAAGTTTCCTACGGTCAGGTTTTGTCAGACTGGAGTGATCTTCTCCGTTTGAGTCATGAATTTAGTTTTCGATTCATTAACTCGTAGGCTGATTTGGACTGTTTCATATTTCAGGCTCAGGTATACTCATACATTAGAGATTGAACGTGCCATTACATCGCCGTGATCAGGATATGCTAATAATCGCATGGACTTCAACTGTTTTATTACTGATGGCGCGCTCCAATACAATATCAAAGAGCATTGGAGCAAGCCAATCCTCTTATTTTAAGCCTGATTTCAATTCAAAAATGCCCATTAATTCACCGTTTATCTTGACTTGAGACTCTGTGCTTAGTATCGTGACTTTGACCATACGAAATAGTTTAGTTAGGATGCTGAAGTCAAGCATTATTTTGTACATGGTATTTCTGTAGATACTATTATTTGCTTGCTTGGAGTCTACAAAGAGTTATTGCGCGACAAAATTATCTTACTCGGTCTTTTCGGGCACCTGATTAACTGAGAATATTTGGTGGACTGTAGACCATCTGCTTTGAAAGTCTCTGTGATACTCTGCTATAATACTCTCATAAAATAGTTTTAATTTCCTATCTCTGAGTTTGGAGAGTACTTAATATGTAATACACAGCAATGCAATGCCTCTATAAGTTTGATACGTTCACTTATCTCCTGTTTTGTGTATAAGACGTATCACTCTATTTCTTCATTTCAGAAGGTTACTTAGATGGGCACACCCTTTAGAGTATTTGTGCTGGTATTCCTTCTATTCTAGGAGCCTCATTTTTTCCGAGGTGCTTGTACCTTGTCCTAGCGGGTAGTGAGATGTTACAACACGATTATAGTTTATGCATACTGGCATGAACTGGGAGCTTGATATGATGTGTATCGTGCATATACATCTAGGCTCCGGGGGAGAGAGATCTCACTGTATAATACTTACCCGCCACTGTATACATGTGAACTTTGTAGATCAGGAATGAGAGGCTTAATAATGAGTTAATTTTATTTGATTGTTTTATTATGTAGTTCAATTACAGGTTAAAATAAATGAATTAATGATCTTGTGGTCCAATGTTGAGGAAAATATCTTTTGCTAGATTATTTTTTTCAGGAGGGTTGCTGCCCATGTTGGTTCATCATCTTGCTTCTTTGACTGAATTGCGATTTGATTTCAGTCAAGATTAATTAATATATCAATATAGTATTTTAATACAATTAATTTGAAGTGAGTGATCAATGTTTCCCCAACCCACAGTTACCATGATTCGTTAACGGGCTTGAAGTGGGTTTGTTGAAATGTCAAGTCAACCAACAATGAAGACCACTCTGTACTCACAGCTATCTTGCAATTTTCTGCTTCGATGCATGTTGTGCATTCGCATGTCAAATGTACCTTCACCATACCATCTGGTCTCATGCACTGCGAGGGTGTTGTTTCTATATTTCTTTGTTTCGTCCAGAAATTGTCGCATTCCACCTGATCTGTTCAATGATCTAACATTTCAGAATAGTTTTTTTTGTGGCTACCGTTTTTGCAATGCGATCCGAGGCTGTTATCTTGGTTCCATGACAAGTTAACCTTAGGTGGAGAATTTCCAGTGCTTCAACTTAGCCAGTTTTAGTCCACGAAGGGGATTTATGTCCCACATATCTCCCGGCTAGCCAGTTAGGTCACCCTCTACCAATCATCTTAATTAAGTCAGCAATTCTCTATTTAATCTCATGTAAGGTACTTGACCTCTAAAAATCCTACGTAATCTTTTTTTCGGAGAAGCGTCACACTCCCAATATCCTTCATGGTCTGTAGGATACACTGAATAGGCGACAATATCTTAAAACCTTTTCTTAAACATTTCAATAAACTTTCTTCACTGAATACCGCAAAGCAACAATATATCACATTCTGCAGAACATACTCCCTGCGGCAATCATATCCTTTCTTATAGCTTTATACGAGTACCATTCAATTTCTTATTCATTTGAATTGAATCAAAGAGCAATATTGAACTTCTCCCATAACTTTTTGCTAAGAATCATAAAATCTTTCAGACATTACCGAGAAAAAATTTTTGAGTATTGGAAAGGTACCAAACTTTCCTTACCTTCTGCTGAAAAGTAAATAAAAGCAAAAATGTTATCCATTCTTCCATACTAGACCACATTCTCAGGGTGAAGGGAAAAATTTTTTGTCGAAAGTCTCATTCAGCCCAACTGAGGAGAAAAGGGTTTTTCAGATCCCGATATTCAATGACATGGTATTGCGTCGAAAAGAATCGTTTGAAGACGGTTAATCTGCGTATTTCAAGCACAGAAGAAAATTTTCACTAATATCTGCTGAAAGGGAGGAAAAAAATTTTTCCCCAGAATCAAACAATTTTTAGCAAAAGTAAAGGACGCAACGACATTTCATCCATTCAACGATGTAAATCAGGCAAAATCGTTAACCGGATTAATGTTGATTTCAGTTTGAGAATTTTTGAATTGGAAATAATAAGACGCAATGAGATTCAGAGAGTGATTATTTACTCAATGATTCGTGAATTATGTGAATGATTATAGATGACGAAATATTCTCCGGTGATACTCGTACAAGCTATGTCTTCTCACAGAGGAAGATTTATTTCAACGATGATAATGAAAATATGCAAGAATTATTACATGCCTTTAGTATGATGCCTGGTTTAGAAAATTATGATTATATATGAGCATTTTATGTCCTTTAGGAGTTTATTATCGTTTCGTCCAGTACTAAGATATATTAGATTATTTATGTTTGGAAATTCATTTGATTGCTGGTTGTTACCCTTCAACAAGCGGATGCCTCCGAGAGAAGCCTTTTGGATCCCGAGTAGCCTATTTAGTGACAGGTTTGAGCACTACTCGTCCACTCTTTCCTCTCCGTGCCCTGAGACAAGGTTGACTTTTTTGGAGACACAGTCTGAGGCAACAAAATCGCCCTGGACTGCACCTAACCTAAAAAGTGTGTAACTCGAAAACTATTGACTCAGAAAAACTTCTTTGAGATTGATCACTCCAGATTTTGTAATGAATTAGGTTGGATAATGTCCGTAAAGGACTGCAACGATGGTCTGCTGCCTCGGCGAATGAGGATGGTGGGATCCGCCGAGATTGGCCTTGTTTGAGGACCCGTGAATACGCTGGCAGGCTCGCGTTGCGGTGTCGTGGGGTTGATTCTTTTCCCCAGCACAAGGAGCCACTATAAAAAATTTCGCATTCACGAGTTGAGAAAGGTTTGATGCGGATCGACTTGTGTCGAGGCCGAGGTAGCCTACTAAGAGTTGAATTTGCTTATAGCCAGTAACAAACTGGGCAGGGAGAAGTGGACTTCGTCGTTACCAACGATACTTATGGCCCACAAATAAAAGTGGGGCATTCAGGTGGAAGCGGTGCCCCCTCGCACCTTCCCAACCCGATCAAGATCCCAATGTCGACGTGGCCATATATTTTCCATTTAAGTGAAAAGTTATACAAACATGATTTTTATGAATTTTTCCATTAAATGAGAAACATAAACGTAGCCAATTTATGTTATAGTACTATATGATGGGATCACATAACACTATACCATAAAAGGGCACGAGAGCGGAAGGCCACTCTACCCGGGCAATCAAAAGAGAGGAGCGCGCCCAACTGCAAGAAATAATATATAATAATAATTTCAATTTTTCCACTAACAACATTTCATTCATTAATTCCCACTAACAAAACTTCATTCAATATCTTTTCCCTAAAAAAACCTAATTCCTTCCTTCATACTAAACAGTTCTATTCCCACTAACAAATTTCATATTTTTATACTAACAAAAATTTATTCACGTTTCCATTTTAACAAATTTCCAATTCACGCCCATCAAGAAAGAGTTGAAGTTGCTAATCTGATGAATGGGAAATCGACAAGTCATGGCTCCATTGGTTGCGTCACGAGTTCTCGACTGGGGGTCTGCTGGAACCCTGGGTTCAAGTTCCCCGAGCGCAGAGAAGCACTCTTTTTGTGGTATCGGCAAAATCAATAGTTTCCGTACATGTATATGTCACACTTTGCATCTAATCAAGCGCTTCTTTGATGATGCAAATTGCCATATATGCAAAACAATGGATTCTATTGCATATGTTGATACGGAAAAAAAGATGTGTGGGTAGCGGGATGGAAGTGCAATAAACTTCGATTACGTTACCCAGATGCGGCAGTGGTAATTGAAAATGAAAAGGATTGCGGGATCGGATTGGCTGGAGGTGAAATGCTGGATCGGGTTCTGGAATTCGGGCATTCAGTATTTGGCTGGTGATTATGAGGGAGTTTTCTTTGCGGTATTGAGGTAATTTTGGTGTTTAAAAATTCGGAAATGGCAGTTGGTATTTGACTGGGAGTGAATATTGGACTTTGGGAATTGAAGGAATTTGATTTTGTGCGATGTGAGAAAAAAAGGCTTTGTTTATTTGGAGTGCGGGTAGAAGAAAATTTTGATTTGGAAAAAAAAGATTTTATCCAATTGGAGTGCAGGAACAAGAAAAATCTTGGTTTGGTTGTAAGACGAAAGTGGGATCGTGAGGAGATGAACGTTTTTGAATGGAATTTTAGTGTCAGAAGTTTTGGATTAGAATTCAGTGGAAAAAACAAAAAAATATATTATTTTGGTTTGAATTTGAATTGTTGAAGTAAATAAAACGGCCATGTCACATTAAGACGATCATCTTTCATATCTCAAGATGACCTCCCCCTTTCTCGTCATTTTTCCTTTGTGCTAGTTATTATACAATATGTAAGGTGGCTCAGCACGAGCAAACGGTGTCTCCAAAGACGCACGACACGACTGAGCGCTAACCGGCCTCAGTATGCCGCCCCGGGCTACACACCCCTCTGCTAAAACTTAATGTCTGCACCTGCGGTGACTTCCGCGGATTGCAACATATGGCGCCCAACATTTAGCCTTTGGTTTTTGTTAGTTTATTTCACCTTTAAAAGCACCATTCGTTGCTTTGCAACAAATGGTGCCCAACCACGGTTTTTTAACGGTTTCAGCTGATTTTATATTAGTTTTTAATCAAAGTTTAAATTTTTCAATTTTAGATTTGTTAGGCTGAGTACCTGGAGTGCTTGACTTGAATAGTGGTTTGTGCATTCCAGGGAAATTATTTTTTTTTTTTGGTGTTGTTTGCAATTTTTGATGAGTTTGGATATAATTTTTACATGATGATTTTGGTTGTGTTTGTAGTTTTCATCATGGTTTTATTGACGGTTTTGAGTTTAATTGGAGTTTTTACAATATTTTATGGAATTTTCGTTCACTGCGTTTGCCGCAGTTGCAGTGGCGCCCTTATAATAGCCGTCTGCTGTGGCAGTGTGGATGTTAGTTGGAGTTCACCGAATTTTGAGTTATTGGTTATATCTCCCTGCACGGGATAGTTGGACTTAGATCCAACTCTTGGAATAGCCAACGCTTTTGGCCCTTCCATCATCTATCTGGTGGTAGCTTTGGGATTTGTGCGGCTCTTGTCCGAGCCATTATGAAGTCCATAGTGGTTCATAATGGTCTCGTAGTCAGCCCGTTGTGGTGACCTTCAGAGCAGAGTCCGCCTACGAATTCCATGGCTATGCCAGGCACTGTGGCGGTTTGTTTGTTTTGTGTTTTGTAAAAAATTTAACCTTCATCTCATTCAATTACCTTTTCTTTTGTTTTTCCTTCTAATGGGGTTCATTTTGTGAAATGAAATGTAAAACCTTTCAATTATAATAATTTTTCACGCCTTTGCTTATCTTTGATCTTTACAGTTAGGTATTTGGTGATTTTATCTTTTTGGGGAATGTAGGTTTAGCTTAGTTATAGATTATTGAGTTTAATTAGGGTTTTGACTTAGATTAGTTTTAGATAATTGGTTTTACGGTTGTCAGTTTAGAATAATTTCTTTTAATTTTAGTGATTGAGTTTGGTTTAGTTAGTTTTGGGTTTGAGTTATTTTAGGTTCAGTTATGTAAACTGAGTTTAGTTTAGGGTAGTGAGTTACGTTTTGGTTAGGATTAATTTTTAAGTATTGTATATTATAGAAAATTTTAATTTTTAACTAATAAGTTTTAAATAATTTTAAAATTTTTTATCTTCATTAACTTGTCAGTCTGTCTGTCTGCTATTTAATTTATTTTATGTTTATAGAAACCTTTGTTTGTCCATCTGTGATTTATAAAATTATTTATTCTATTCAAATTGTCGGTGTTGTCCGTCTGTTCATTGATTTTAATATTTTTAAATTATTTAGATGGTCTGTGGATTTTTATTGTTTTTGATCGTCACTATGTTTTCGCACACACGATATGAGCATGATAACTTCACTCACCCTTCACCACGTTCTTCCCGGGATTTGCCAGATCTTCATTCACAGCATCCGTTTCAGGATAATGACCAGACACATTAGTCGGATGAAACTTTTATTCCCATGCATAAATGGGGATTCAAGTTTGATGGAGGCTCAAGTGGAATGGATGCTCGCCAGTTTGTGTTCTGTGTTAGCACCCTGGCTTAAAGCTACGGTATTTTGGAGCGTGAATTGGTGTCGGCCCTACATATTCTCCTGCAAGGACCTGCCAAAAACTGGTGCTGGCAGATGCGTGAACTATATGGAGACTTGAGTTGGAGTCAGCTGAAATGTGAACTCATTGAGCGATTCGGATCTCGGGTTGATGACGCACATATTTGGGAAAATATGTTCGCCCACAAGCAGAGATCCCACGAGCCGTTCATCGAGTTAATTTGGAGTGCGGGGAGAAGAAAATTGTGATTTGGAGAAAAAAGATTTTATCCAATCGGAGTGCAGGAACAAGAAAAATCTTGATTTGGTTGTGAGACGAAAGTGGGATCGTAAGGGGACGAACGTTTTTGAATGGAATTTTAGTGTCAGAAGTTTTGAATTGGAATTCAGTGGAAAAAACAAAAAAATCAGAAGTGAATTTAGAAAAGCATTAATAACTATCAATTAAAAGAAACAAAAATTCAAATTCAAACCAAAATATACGAAGAATACCAATATAAAACAAGTTGGGTGAACAGACCTACGCTCAGGTCAGAGGGGTTTTGTACTCAACTTCTCAGAAATACAGTCACCAGCAACGAATAAAGTCAAGAAATATGTCAAAGGGATGTGCATGTTTAAAAAAAATCCATTGTTTTTCTATTTTCAACGGGCGCCATTTTTTTGCAAACCGACAAAAATCAGTCAACTCATGAACTCCTAAAAATATTAATGTTATTGACCTTATTTGAAAATTTCAAGAAGATCAAATCAAAATTGAAGTGACTGATTCCATGGAAAGTCCGTAAAATACCAAAATCATGTGTTATTGTTATTGTAATTCGAGAAATTTCAAATGGCTATAACTTCCGTGTATATCATTTGATTTTCATCAAACTTACAAAGCTTAAGAACCTTTTGTGAGATTACTTAAATATCACATTTCGTTCAGTTTAAGGGTACCTATAAGTTTTATTGGGGAAAATGTGAAATATCATACTATTATTAACAAAGTTGAGTGAATTTCGACTTCTAAGGTATTTGTTGTTGTTGTACTCATAAACACCTACCACCATAATTTTTTTCAGATTTTTCGGATCACAGGTGTCCAATCGCGAAGGGGAGACACAAACTTTTCGTGTATTTCCCCTCCCTGTGCGCCCCTCGAAGCAAACTTTGTTTTGAAAAGTTCTTATCAAGACCTTTCATTTGATACCCATATCGGCTATCTTCGGTGAAATTTTTTTTCGGGGGATCACTCCCCTATATCGGGAGACCCTCCTTAAATACCTTATAAAATTTTTTTGTAGTTGAACTTTGAAGAGAGCACTACCTTACACCTGCATACATAATTTGATGTTTCTAGCTTAAGTAGTTTTCGAGAAAAACTGCTATGACACACGGACGGACGGACAGACAGACGGACAGACAGGACGCGATTTTAGTAGGGTTTTGTAAAATTATTTTACAAAACCCTAAAAAGAGATACAAGACATGTTCCGCGAGCCTGGGCTGCCGACGTTGGGAAATAAACCCGAATTAATCAAAAGATTAGTGCAATCAGATTTACCAGAAGCAAGCGGCACTCCAAGGCAGATGACCGAAGTTCATACTGTGCGATATTTAAGTGGCAACGCGAGTGGTCATGACAACGAAATCACCCCAAAAAAGGAGACGGGTGCACCCCGAGAAGCCGAGGAGGTGATGCATGAGCATGAGGCGCCACGGCGATTAAATCTACAACAGCGTGAACGTACTTTGCTGGAAAGGGAGCAGGCATTCCTAGAATCATCATATCGACAAACGAGAAAATTTTTCTCGAAGATGTTGCCAAGTTTTGACCCAAACAAGCGAGACTGGACGGCAGAGCAGTTTATTAAGCGCATATGCTAGTTGAAGGGGGTATACGTTTGGGACGATAAATTGGTAAATTTTATTGTTTAAAATTGTGCGGGTATGCAAAAATATGTAACGACGGATAAGTGCAAGTATTTAAAAGTTGCCTCGAGTTTGTGAACAAACAAGTGATCGACTTTCCTTCTCAAATTGACGAAGCCGATGTGCATTTAAAGTTGATCAGAACGATTTGTGCGAATTCGGACAGTTTGGACGGATACTTTTATGAAATGACAGGAATTGGGTGACAGAGAGAAGTGTCAGACGCAGCAATCATAAAGTATATCCGACGAGGCCTCAGTCATCTAGCACTGCTAAATGCTCTTGTGGGAAGTGAATTCGCAGAACTTCAAGAATTTCACATGGCGATTAGCCGCTTCGAGGGGAATCTTGTGCCGGTTATAGACCCACATCAGATGTGTGCATCACATAGTGAATATGTGCCGCTACGTGACAAGTCTGTATGAGTGTAGAATACTAGGCCAGTCAAAATGCGCGAAACCGGACCGACATGTTTTAATTGCCGTTTGCAAGATCATTTGTCACTGCGATGTCCGCATCCACAACGACGTCCGCGTTGCGATCATTGCCGTCATACGGGACATGGAACGAGCGAATGCCTCAACACAGCTCAACAATCAAGAGGATCTACACCACAGCAGTCAGATGTCGTATTGCAAATACAGGAGGAGAAAAATTTATCAATTGTTTCTGGACCGCTATTGCCGCCGAAAAAATAACTGTCAAGGGAAAAAGTATATTCGCAATTGTAGACTCAGGAGGCTCACGTTCATTATTAGTGGTATTGCTGATGCCATTGGGCCAGTCAAACCGACTGAAATCGAATTTTTTGGCTTCGGTGGAGGAAAATATCGCTCCACGGGAAAAATCAAAATGGAAACGCAGTTTGATAATAGGGATTTTCTTCACACATTCTATATCGTGGAAGATGGAATGTTGCCTTGTGCTGCTCTAGTGGGAGCCAATTTCCCGAACAGCCAACATCTAAACCTAATCATTGGAGATGGAGTTTGTAAAATCGAAGACAAAAAAAACTTGAATGTGGACGAGTATCGCAAGTTAGATGAACTATTATGTGAATTCAAAGATTGTTTCGCCGAGAATCTATCGTAGATTGGAAAAAGTAAACTGGGACAGCTGAAAATCAGATTAATATCAGACAAACCCATTTACCACAGATCTCATTGTATTGCTTTTGCGAAAAGACCTGAGGTGACCTAAATTATAGACGAATTATTCGAAACAACCATTATTCAGCCAAGTATGCTTCTCCAGTGGTACTTATAAAAAAATCAGATTCAAAAGAAAGACTATGTGTGGACTACCGAGAACCAAATAACATTACGGTGAACCGTCCCTTCTTGATGCCTGTAGAGGATGAGCTGCTGGCACAACTTGCAGATGCTGAGTTATTCAACTCTGGACCTACTATTCTGATACTACCAAATCAAAGTCGAGCTAGATTCACGAAAATATACTGCCTTTATTGCACATGATGGGCACTTTGAATTTCGAAGAATGCCATTCGGAGTCATAAATGGACCAGCTTTGCCGAAGGCATGGGAAAGCTCCGGAAGGTACTCAAAGTGATTCGAACAGTCGGAATTACTCTCCGCCGCTCAAAATGCAGATTTTTGAAAAGTGAGATTAACTTTTTGGGCCACCGAGTGAACGCCAGCAGCGCTAAAAGGTTTCCCAATACCCGAAAATGTTAACGACGTTCGAAGATTTTTTCAGAAGTATATTGATAAATTTGCCAATATAGCACGACCGCCGCTGATCAGAAGCCGAATTTAGCCGTCTGAAGGAGATGTTATCCATCGAGCCTATTCTGTGCTTATACGATCAGACGAAACGGCATAAGATCCATACAGATGCGAGTTCCAAAGGGCTGGCCGGGATATTGTTCCAGGAAGAATCTTCCGGTGAGATTGAACCAGTTTGGTACTATAACCGTTGTTGTAGCGAGGCAGAGAAAAATTACCATTGGTATGAGCTGGAAGTACTCGCTATCGTAGAATCGTTGGAAAGGGCCCGAATGTATTTGTTAGGGAAATCTTTCACGATTGTAACAGATTGCTCTGCAGTTACCACGGTGCGACTAAAGAAGTCCCTACCTCCAAGGATAGCACAATGTTGGCTGAAGATGTTCGAGTATGATTTTAAACTAATTCACCGGGATTGTCGCAGGGCGCAGCATGTGAATGCCTTAAGTCGTGCACCTACCGAAAACACCACTGAAGTTCTTGAGATGATTTTAACTGTCAACATTACCGATGAGGACTGGCTGGTTACAATGCAACAACAGGACGAGTCACTACGAAATATCACGTGGATAATTCGATGCGAACAGTGCTCTGACCAGCTGGCGCAGTTACGGGAGGATAACGTACTGTAAACCAACCGACTAAATCGTAAAGCACGGGGAGAGCTTCGACGGGTCGTGCCCAAAGCTGTACGCTGGAGAATTGTAACGAAAGCTCATGATCACAAAGGACAATTTGGGGTTGACAAAACGTTAGAACGGATACGACCCTATTATTGGTTCAAGCGAATGCGAAATTACGTTGAGGGATACATCGCTACTGGAAAACGAAAATTTGGAGTGGCCTACATTGTGGATAGGGAGTTCAAATCGCACGTTATTGATTTTAAGGCGATAAACGAACGGTTGTATGCGATCCGTACAAAAGCAAAATTCTTTAAAATCTAGTTGATTAATATTCACACCCCGACGGAAGAAAAGGACGTAGAAATGGAGGAAACGTTCTACAATCACCTAGCAAGACTGGTTGACTCATTGCCTATAAACGAAACAAAAATAATGCTGGTTGATTTCAAGGCTAAGATTGGCAATGAGCTATCTCATCGGGGAACGACTGGAGGATATAGCCTCCACGATAAAACAAATGACAATGGCCAGCGCTTATCGACTTTGCATGTAGCAGAAATCTAGTCATACGTTCGACTTACTTCCCACATCGACGCATTCATAAAATGTCCTGGGTATCACTGGATGGCAACACACAAAACCAGATTGATCATATTCTGATCCAACAACGTTGGACTTCAAGCAAACTTACCGTCCGTATATACCGAGGAGCCAATTGTAACTCAAATCATTACTTGATCAAATTAATCTATCGATATCATATGTCAAAGGCATAAACGGCGAAGACCAGCCCGCTGCAAAAACTTGACATCAAAAGGCTCCAAACGGCGTCTGTGACCGAAAATTTTACGGAGACCTTCGACAACCAGCTGGCTCCCATCTTATCAGACGCATTGTTAAAGACGAGCAATGAGCTCTGGTTGGAAGTTAAAGTGGTTATTAGGACCGTGGCATAACAGACGATTGGACATCAAACCCGGCACAAGAGGAATGATTGGTTTGATGATGAGTGCCAGAATGCGTTAGATGAAAAGAATCAGGCGTACAAAGAGTACGTAGGTAGAAAAACCAGAAGGAAGAGAGAACACTATGAAAATCTCAGAAGAGTAGCGAATAAGATAATAAGGGTTAAGAAAAGAAAATACCACGACGACCAACTGAGAAGTATAGATGTAAGTTTAGCGAGCAACAACACAATAAAAGCATGCAAAGTAGTGAAAAGCCTAAAACGTGGTTTTCAGCCCATAACTACGCTCTGTCTTGATGACATCGGCAATGTCATCGCTGATGAAGCGAAAATTAAGGAAAGATGGGCATCATATTTCAAGAACCTCCTTAATCTTCCGCACAGCTCCAGAGCATTGGAGCCTATAGATGTCTGCGGAGAACGTCCATTGGCCCCATCAACTGTGGATGAAGTTTGTTCCATCATCAAAGCCCAGAAGAATAATAAACCGCCGGGCATCGAACGGATTCCAGTGGAGCTCATCAAATATGGTGGCAATAGTGCTCATCAAGCTATTCACAAAGTCATCCAACACATTTGGCAACAAGAACATATGCCGAAAGAGTGAAGCCAATCAATTATATTCCCTATCCACATAAAAGGTGACAAGCTACAGTGCGAAAATTATAGAGGCATATCACTACTTTGTACGGTGTACAAAATATTTTCAAAGATCTTAGAAAATAAAGTTGGATCATACACCAACAGTATTTTTGGGGAGTATCAAGGTGGTTTTAGAGCAGGCAGATCGACGATAGACCAATTGTTTAAAGTCGGTGAATTTGATACAACCATGAGCTGTACGAAATTTTCAACGGCCCGGAGGTCTCAACGACTACAAGGCTGCTGAAGCTGCAATAGGCTGGCCACATGAATCATATGGACGAACAACGTATACCCAAAAAAGTTTTTGTTGGGAGAACTGAATGCCGGAGACCAGTGGGGAAACTGAGGAAATGCTGGTCTGACTCGGTCGACAAAGATGGCTCATCGCTGCTCAGATACCGAAATTGAAGGACGCGGTCAATGGATCGAGACAGTTGGAGGCGCTATTTGCAGGAAGCGAAGGCCCGGGGCAGTAGTGCTAAGAAGAAGAATATATCGCTGCCTGTATCAAATGCTGTTATTTTAAAAGGGCTTTGAGTTGGGAAACTGTAGGTTAGCCCATGTATCCCTATCCCGTTCGAAACGATACACGTAGACCATCTGGGACCCTTCCCTAAATGCACGGCTGGAAATCAATACGTGCTAGGAATAACTGACTCATTTTCAAAATATTTTATGGTAAAAGCTGTAAATAAGCACGCTTGCAGTAATTCATGCGGTAAATGATCCAACTACCTTTTTGGGGCTTCCGTGACGAATCATATCAGACCGAAGCGCAGCCTTCACTTCCAATAAGTTTGAAAGTTATTGTGCTGATAACGCTATCAGCAATGTTTTAAATCAAGTTAGGATCAGCAGGGCAAATGGCCAAATCGAGAGAGCACATCAGTCTATTCTTCTGTATTTGCAAACTTCAACAGATAACGAACGCAAATGGGACCGAAATCTTAAAAAGCTTAAGTTTGCTTGAAATTCCCAAGCAAACTCGATTACCGGTCATACGCCGAATACGATTGTATTCCGATACCAGCTACGTGACATGAGTTAGATGGAACTAAATCCACAGAAATTTGCTATGACGAAATCACGAATAGAATTAACATCGAAAGGCAAATAAAGAAAGAACGTTTCGACAAATAACATGGGCAGCCAAAATAGCTTGCAGTTAACGATCTGGATGTGGTCGATAACGTGCCTCCTATGACTGGAGAATCTCGAAAATTACAGCCACGCTACAAGGGACCGTATGTAATTAATCGGGTATTGTGTTGCGACCGATACCTCATTGGAGATTTAGAAGATTGCCAATGGAATCAACAATCGTTCCAATCTGTATTCTATGCGGAGTGGTTGAAAATCTGGTGTTCCTTGGGTTCAGAAGCGAACAGCGACGATGAATCAACGAATGACGAATTAGAAGCTAGCTCCGATCCCGCCTTGGTTGAAAATGTGTCTCCGCATGAGTCACTCGAGGATGGCCGAGCTGCTAGCACTGGAGAAACTGAACAACTGGCAACAACAGATGCAGGTCGTGAAATGCAGTCTGTTGAGCACGCCAGCGAAGCCAAGTAGACGTGTGTTGCTTACGGAGAGAAATTAATTGAATAAAAAAGCAAAATTGGTTGAACTCGACTGGTTTTATTCATTACGCATTCTGCCATTCTGACACAATGAAACCTTACAGGTTGATGTAATGTTACCATTTAAAAGTTAAAATATCTATCAGATAGTTTATTACAAAAAAAAAATCAGTCCTTGACGACGGGCCATTATTAAAACAAGTTAAAACAAAACACAGATCAGTTTTGACTATAATTGCAGATCTTTGCAAAAAAACAAATATTTTTGTGGCTCTAAGACAAATCGTTAGACTGAATAAATTTGTTCGAATCTAAAATTATGAAATTTAAGCGTAAATAAATAAGAATTTAAATATAAAAAAATTCAGAAAAAAACAAAAAATTTCGGGTACTCACCTACATCCTCGCCGCCCGCTTGTGATTTGGTGATGCTTGCAATTTTTGTTACTATTCATTGAATCCATAATATTAGTATTAGATTATTAATTTTTGTTCAATTATTAAATGTGAATAGAAGCGCAAACTGATGTGAGAGAAAAATGTTTTTCTTATTTAAAAAAATAAAATAAACAAATAGTTAATACTACAGATTTTCGCGTAAGCAAAGATATTCTCGATATGAAGTGAAGGGTAAATACTTCCGGTGGTCTTTTTTCATTACAAACATTCGAAATTTTCGCTCATGAAAATTTATCAAACACTACAAGCATGTATTCTCTGCGTTATTCAGATATTTAGTTTCCACTACAGCAATGAAGCGCTTATCATTTTTAAACAAATCATTATTTAGTCTCACCACTAGTTTTCCACTAACGTAGGGCAATACACGACGACAGTTATTGTTCGGTGATATGATGATTCCCTGAATTGTATGAGTTCCCCC
Source organism: Odontomyia ornata (assembly GCA_963969285.1). Taxonomy (NCBI): domain Eukaryota; kingdom Metazoa; phylum Arthropoda; class Insecta; order Diptera; family Stratiomyidae; genus Odontomyia; species Odontomyia ornata. The sequence goes on along the minus strand of OZ017738.1, from coordinate 465,043,068 downwards.
TACTCTGCTAGTAGAGTTCAAAGTTTATCTGCACATGCATCCAATATTCAAAGACTCACTAACATTCCAAAATCATTCGCCAATCTCGACAGGTGGTTATCGTTCAAGTAGAGGGCAGTAAGGTGCGTAAGATTCCATAGAGATGGACTTAATATCGAACATTGCCTGTTATTTCAACTCCATGCCAAATAGCTTTTCGCCCCGATACAAACTCATTCAGTGTTAAGAATATTTGTTGTCAGCTGGTATTATTGTTTTCGCACTTGTCTTTATTTTTGGGACAACTTATAAGAGTTCCCTTTCATTTATTCCCTGGAACTCATTGTGGAATTTTCGGGGTATACAAGCAGCAAAAAGTAAAATCAAAATTAGGTCGTCCTCGTCTCCAAATCATCCGATTTGGTTGCTTTCCGTCCGTAGACTAACAAGTAAGTCGGCAAACAGGTAGCAAAAACACCATTGTAACCTGAATAAATTGTAGTAGCTAGTGACGCTCAAGTACCGAATTTCGTGAGCGTCCTCAACTTCTCGAGAATGTAAAGGACGCAAAAAGTAGTCCTCAGAGAAAGCGTATTATAGGCTTGCGTCTGTCAATTAGTTGACAAAGTTGATTAGTCAATAATCCTCAATGTGACTCAATGGCGTGTTACTTGGAAAACTTGATGTTTGTCGACATGAGACGACGCGGTCGCGTTTTATCTGGTCTAATGGGTTTAAAGTACGTGACGATATTCCCATCTAATTGAAATTTATTTTATCAGGTACAGTAACTACTAGTTGTTTCATCATCGTCTTAATTTTATATAAATCTAATACAACTTTTAAGTGATTATCTTCATATAATTGATCAACAGCACTTCAAGAAAATTATCTTCTCAATAAAGTAAGTAATCTACAGTCAATCACTTCTCCAAATTCATCCACCTACACAATTCACACCGAGCAATAGGCACTCCACAAGAGCCCGCTGCAGTACCTGATATGCGTGCAACACAACTTTATTCAACTATCCACAAACGAAAAAATATTTGCAAAAGCGCGTACCTGTGACTTGTCAGCCAATTGTTAGGCATTTAACATTTCATGTCAAAAGTATGCATTTAAACGGTGACACAAAACACCTAACCAGCAATAAAAGATATTGTTGAAAACCAATCCGCCTTTCTTATGTGAATGAAAAGAACTTTGCACACTCGTAGTTGTTACACCCGTATCTTGTATTGCATGCGTTTCCAACGCCGCCTGTTACTTTCTCGGTGTTTACGATTGCCGTTGCATATAACTGATAATTAAAAACAACACTGTTTTTAACAGATAACCTTCTGCACCGATCAATATTTATTTCGAGTAATTCGAGAAACAGCCGGCATGATCAATTATTTTGTCAGAAATCGATTATCGAATTTGCTTTAGATCTAACACCACATGCAGCAGTCAAGCCAATCACGCACAATTTAAAGTTATTAAAAACGAAATCGATCTTGAATCGCGTGCTAGCCTAACTACTCCATCGTGCATATCAATCTCGACCCCTCTTTTTCTCGCGGCGTCCGCGCTGTTTACGAGCTCAAACTTCCTTGTTGTCAGTTGTCCTGTGCTCTATGTGTCGCTCCAGGACTCGACCCGCTTCTCATTCATTCCGTTGTACACTTGCCTTCGCCAATGCAATACGTACATGTGCAGCAGGAAAAAGTGTTGCCATGTCCGCAACTTCAATTGCGGATTTGAATTATTAAATTATGATATATAATACTATATTATAGAACAATTTAAAAAAAAATAGAAAAAGGCAAATATAAAGAATATAATTATAACGAAAGTTTAATAAAGAAAAAAATGATTTAAAATTTATATTTAATAAAAATATTTCATAATTTATAACTATAAATTGAAAAAATAAAAAAAATATCTCTTTCGAATCTGCAATTAAAATTTCGGAAAGGTGTTATGAAGGTTTTCGTGCAGTTTGCTTAGGCGAATGCTCGATTGCTACAATTTTTTCCTTTTTTCACGAAATCGCCAAACACATTTGTTTTCTTGTAAAAGAAAAACCAGGACCACGACGCGCAAGTCGAGCTAATACTAGAATTCACAGAACCCTTTTAAGGCTTTCTACTACGTACAATACCGTGAATTGAGGGTCCTTTAAAACCAAAAATAGACCTTTAACAATTTTTTTTTATGAAAATAGTCCTGCGGAATGTCAAATGAAAGATCTTATCAAGATCTTACTGAAGCTTGTCTTCAAACAGTGCTCTCAGCATTGTAGGGTGCCAGAGGTGGAGATATAAGAAAAATCTGTGTCCTGCTCTCGAAATTGGATACCTTTGATCTGGAAAATTTGACGAAAATCAAGAAAGTAGGTCTTCAGAAGTGCATCATTGGTAAATACCTTAGAAGTTGAAGTTTACTTAACTTTGTTAGTAATAATACAATTTTCGAATTTCACATCTTCTTCAACAAAATCTTATGGCTACCCTTAAATTCACTGTAATTAAATATACTTAATCATTCTTATAATACTTTTTTATACATTTTAAATCAAACCAAAATTAAATCTTATTTACAGAAGTTATTCTTCTTCTTCTTCGTAACGCTACAGCCCCTCTCGGGCCTCCGCTTCCACGTCCTCCGATTTTGAAATTCGAGCAGCGAAGAACTCGTTGGTGTCGTTGGTGAATTGCTGCGCGTGTTATTTTGTGCATTTCCTTACTAAATACCCCAAAATAATTTCAAAAATACCCTCAAACGAAAATATGATTGATTTTCGTGTTGCGGTTGCCTACTTCGCTTAGTGCAGTCAGTGGTAGTGCGTACATGCTAGAGTGATTCATCTGATTTGCATCCCACTATACACCAAGTACGGTAGCGTATCCACCACAGCTAGTGCTAGTCATAAACGTTTTGGATTGGACGAAATTTATATCTAGCGAATAGTGAACGTTATCATTACTGTCGCTTTTGCCCCGCTCGCATAGTTGATGTGGTATAATTCTTATCGAATTTTCCCAAGCAAGGGCTAAAGACGAGTTGTGAAAAAGAACCGCTAATTGATTTCCGATTCTTGACGGTCTATTATTTCATCACATCTGATGAATTGGTGAAGGAATTCGCGCGCGTTATCCGCTATCCACTTTTCCACGACTTTGGTGCTTGCTTTATGCTCGCCGTTGACTGAACAGAGATGAATGCGGACCTGAAAATGGAGTCGAACGAGAATCAAAATCAAACGTAATGTTCTCGCGGTTTCCTCGCTTCGTTTTTGAGATTGAAAGTGGTGAAAAGTTTGCGGAAATTCAGTTTCGGGTTGAGATTAAGTTCCAAGAAATCTTTGGACAGGTCTTAATACGTTACACAAAAGCAACTTAAAGAAACTAGCCATGAAGCTAGGAAATAAATAGTATTTAATAGGAATTTGTATATTAACCAACAATCACATTGTCGATTGAATTTCCATTCGATTATTTATTGGCTGATGCTCGCGCTTAGTGCGAATATTTTCGGGTACTTAATCATCTTTAAGACTTAAGAGAGCAGATTTTATGATAAAAAGATCTAGTCTAAACTCATGTGAATATTTTAGCGGTTTCAATTCAAGGCTCGTGCTCGTGCACGATCAACTGGAAAGTTGGAAAAATGCAGTGGGAAGTCGCGTCGTTAGATATCGTGAATTTATCACTTGGAAAGGATTTCATGCGAAAATCCATTTGTTGTAAATTTTTGAAAAGAATGTAAAATGTGATTCAAATCGTACATACAGTCAATGCAGCAAGTGAATTTAAATCGAGTGTAGTTCAAAACCGATTGGATCGAGCAGAAAAAAGTGCAACTTATGAAGAGAAGTGAAACCATTTTACGATCCATCGTAAAAGTGGCTGCCCTATGTCCCCGATTGCCTCACGAATTTCATCTCTGAGGTCTTGAATCGACGTTGAGCTATTGGCGTAAGCCTTCTCTTTCACGTGGCTCCAAAGGAAGAAATCGCAAGGTGTTAAATCACAAGATCTCGGTGGCCAATTGTGATCACCTCTTCGAGAGATAACACGGTCCGGAAACTTTTCCTGTAAAAGATCAATGGTTTTGTTACTTGTATGGCACGTAGCGCCGTTTTGTTGAAAGTAAACGTTGTCCAGATTAATACCATCCACTTTCGGCCATAAAAAATCATTAATCATCTCCTGATAGTGCAATACATTCACCGTAATTGTTGCTCCAGCCTCATTTTCGAAAAAGTAAGGTCCAATGAGAGGCTTTTCAACAATAACTCTTGGGTTTTTTGAGCCCCAGATTCGACAATTTATCTTGTTGACGAAGCCAAGATGATTTTTCGATGGAATTCCGGACCATTTTCATGCATTTCAAGGACCCAATCAGCAAAGACACGACATTGTTGATGATCGACCGGCTTGAGTTCTTGTGTTAACCCAAATATTTATGAAAAATATGGTGCAATGACGTTTGTGGAATGCCTAATTCTTAAGAACGACGAGGAGTGGACAAACGTGGGTTTTCTTCAACACTTTTGGCTACAGCAGCAATATTCTCGGCTGTTCTTGAGTGACGCACACGCATTTTATTCTTCACATCACTAAGTTGCCCCAATAGCTTGAATTTATCCACGAATTTCTGTATTACTGTCCAACAAAGTGCTTCACGACGACCCAGACATGTTCGAGTTTTACGAACCGTCTCTGCCAAATTTCCACCATTTTTATAATGAATTTTAGTAACTTCAATGCCTTGCTGAAGCATTTATTGTTCCATTTTTATCAATGGCGTAGTTTTCACTTGACAAATATTAGAAAATGACAGCTTCAAAAATGACATCTACCGAAATAGTGGGCTATCCAAAATAAAACCTCTTATTGGAAAACCCTTTACTTACCTTTATGTACAGCCGAACTTTTTTTTCTTCAAAATTTTGTGCTTGATTTCTCTTTGAATCATTACAAGAACAATTTGAAAACTTTTAAAAGGAGTCTTTGTTATATAAAAGGGAAGTGGTATGAATTGAAAACTCAGTCTTTCCGTTTCTTTCAACCTGACCGGGCTTAGGACCTGCAACGATTGCAGGCTCCTCCTCTAAAATGGGCTAGCCATCGGGCCGCATAGAGTGGCCTTCCGCTAGCGTTCCCTGTTATAGTATAGAGCTATGCCATTCCATCGCACAACACTGTAACATAAATTGACTACGTTTGTATTCCTTATTTGATGGAAAAAGTCATGCAAGGTGCATTTGTATGAGTTTTTCGCTCAAATGGGAAAAACATGGCCACGTCTACGTTTGGATTTTGATCCGGTTGAGAGGGTGCGAGAGGGCACTGCTTCCACTCGGATACCCCACTCTTATTTGTGGGCCATAAGTATAGTCGGTAACAATGAAGTTTCCGCAAGTCCGTCGATTTTTGCCTGGCCCAATTTGTTCTTTGAACAAGCATTTCAACCTTTAGAAGGTCACCTCGGCCTCAACACCAGTCGATCGGCATGTTGACATGTTTAATTTACGAATGCGAAGTTTTTTTGTAGTGGGTCCTTGTGCTAGGTGGAAAGAACCGGTCCCACGACACCGCAACGCTAGCCTGCCAGCACATTCACGTGCCCTCAGATAAGGCCAATCATTTCCGCTGAGGCAGCAGACCATCGCTGCAGTCCTTCATGGACATTTCTATACCTATTTCACTACAAATACCTTTTTGGGTATCCGTTGTTTGTCCATACGATTCACGTGTCCAGCCCATTGCAGCTTCCGCAGTTTGACAATCGCTGAGATCTCCAGTTCATCAAAAATTTCATACAGCTCATGGTTGTATTGAATTCACCATTGGTCCCCGTCTTGCTTCGCTCCAATTATTCGCCTCAGGTACCGTCGCTCAAAGCCGTTCAATATATTTGGGAATGCTTGAGTTAGGTTCCATATTTCACACCCATAACACAACATAGAGGTTATCAAAGATTTTTATACTTGGAGCTTTGTTTTCCTGTGTATGCAGCTGGTCTTTAAGATCGTGAATACTGAATAAAATATTTTCTTTGCGATCCTCATTCTCCAGCATATTTCGTCTCTTTCATTACCCGTTTCCATTATTTTGGCAAGAAATATACAAATTCGCACACATTTTCGATATTGTATTCGCCAAGCGTGGTATTTTGTATTAGCTAAACGCTTTAATTGGATCATTTCACCCTTTTCACATCAATTTAATGTAAATCTATACGACAAATTTGCTTTATCTAACGTCGCGCGGATATCGATCACTCTTTCGGATGGCTCCGATAGCTTTTTAAATTACTTTTTATGGAATTGTTTGCAGCTACATATAAATGAGTTGCATATTTTGAATAATAATTTTTCTGAAAAATTATTAGAGAAGAAACATGTTAGAAGAAGGTGGTTTCGACGTGTGCACTAATTCTCCTCAGGCCATCACACTTAGATACACACCGGTGATGGCGACCACCATGCTCAGAGGTGAGGGAGTAAATTTTTAACTTTTCTACTAATGCAACTCAATATGTTTTTGTTTCTGCAAGTTATATTCAAGGTAAATTTCTCTTGTAAGTACTTGTATTAGCTAAACGTTTTAATTGGATCATTTCACCCTTTTCACATCAATTTAATGTAAATCTATACGACAAATTTGCTCTACATTTGAAGCTTTATCTAACGTCGCGCGGATATCGATCACTCTTTCGGATGGCTCCGATAGCTTTTTAAATTACTTTTTATGGAATTGTTTGCAGCTACATATAAATGAGTTGCATATTTTGAATAATAATTTTTCTGAAAAATTATTAGAGAAGAAACATGTTAGAAGAAGGTATTTTGTGTATTTGAGGTATTTTACCTTGACTGCCTTATTGGCTTTGTTTTATTTTTATTGATTTGTATCCCTCATAGTTTTGCTTCGCTGTCGAGTTTCAGGAAGAGTTTTTTGACAGTCTGCATAGGCTACCACTTGACTCGACTTGTATAGTAATGTACCTCGTGTATTGACAGCTTCTTCATGACGTACTGCCGAGCCAAATCGAATGGCAATAGGGCCAGCCCATCTCCCTGCTTTAGTCCGATAATTGAGTCAGAGGCATAGGCGAGTTAGTTATTGATGCGGACTCGGGGGGTCGCCGATGTTATTGTCACTTTGGTATAACGGGCTAATTTGGCTGGAATACCAAAGCAAAGTAATATTTGCTACAGTACGTTACCATCAGTACTGTCGTATGCTTGCTTAAAGCCAACGAAAATTTGATGTACGTCTATTTTTAACTCCCAGCATTTTCCATGTACCTGCTTGACTGTGAGGAAATCAAAAATGGTCTTATCCATAGTATGTTTGAATGCTTATTGAAGTAATATATGACCGCAGTAATTTTAATGAAAATTCATTCAACCCCTTTTTTAAAAAAAATCTATTTATTTATGACCATATTAAAAAACGTACACCGCTAATTGAATTTAAAAATAAGACCTTAATTTATAAAGTGTGAATCAGTTAAAAAAAAAAAAAACAAGCAATGTTTAATCATGATTGCATAAGCAATTATGACCATTTTCATCTATCAAAAACTCCACATCAATGGAAATGACCGCAATTTTCTCCATTTCTTCTTTTTTGCTGATTTAAATCGAATTTAAAATCAAAATCGAGGAAAAACACTTGTCAAGAACAACTTTACGAGCATCAACTTTCCATTTGCCTTTCACAATGTTGCGTTTCATGTTCTCTCCCTCGTTCATTGAGGACAGGATCAAGGAAATATATCAGAGAAGCAAATTACAAAGCAATGGTAGTATTTTCCTTCCAATAAACATCAAATCTGACGACAGTGACAGCAGATCAAAGAAACGATAGAAATCCCAACAACAATGGCAAACGACAGAAAAAGTCCTTTTTATCGCTTCACGTTCTACTCCTTGCTGTTGTTGGTTGTTGCTATAGCCTTGCTTTTGGCGTCGTTGTCCCTGTCGTCATCTTTGTCGACGTCTTTGCAGCATTTTCAAAACGGGCATTATTGGCATTCAGGGTTCAAGTGTTCAAGAGTGTTTGAGTAGTGTAAATCTGTTTCCAACTGACTCCCATGAAATTGGAGAGCTCTGGAATTTTTATTTGATTTGATTCGTCTTTGAAAGGACAGAATTTTCTTCCTTTCCATTTTCGTAGCGATGCAGGATGAGGCGATTATTTCTATTTGACGAGTGCTGTGGAGCGTTTAGGGTTCAGCCCATGCTATGGAAGGGGCTGGTATCGAGAACCAATTATAGTTTAATTTTTCACTGGCTAATTTTGTGAGTAAAATTGATTTCAAACCTATTGAGTACGAGATTTTGCATGTTTTGCAGGGCGTTTTTATAAAATATTAACGTAAGTAAAACGAAGAAATCTAATTTCCATTTAGAGGTTTAAAATACATCGCCTTGTGTAAATAATTTCCGAAACAACTTGCTGCCAAATTGACAGAATTATGATGATTACTTTCACCATTCATTTATGCAAATTATTGTTTTAAATTTGAAGCCGCAGCTTAAATTTAAATTTCATATCAAAATTTCCTACGCAGTTCCACATGCAACCCATCCGTAAATAATTAAATTTCAAAAATAATGGACTGTTGCAGCGTTGCTACTAATTGGGTGTCGAATGTTCATCAAATTTTCGGGATAAAATGGTTTTTCCCTTTGGAGAAGAGCGAAATGAAAAGATACTAAAGGAAAACGCTGAACTACCTATTTTGCATTAAATACAGGAAATGATAGCTATAGTACGCCGGCAGTGAATCGTGAAAAATTCATGCAGAAGTGGTTTCATCTGTTGTTTTCATCTATTACCACCAACAGCAGGAAATTTTTCCTTTTTGAGGTTGTGGAAATCTGTTACTGACGAGCTCTGTGTTTTCAAAAGGTTCCACAGTCGTTTGTTTACTTGAATTGTTGGCTTGGCGCGGCGATGATGAAAACGCATTGGAAACCACTCAACCAGAATTGTAAGTGAAACCACATCAGAGCTCACCAAATGCTTTCGTTTAACCGAACAGTCAACTTTCGCTCTAATTGAATAAGTAAACGATGATTTGGACAACAGGAAGTCATTTGTGTGAGTTTCAGTGTCCTTTATTTCTAGAGCAGCTTACTGAACACAGTGACTCACAAAAAAATCCCCACAAGTAAGAAATGTTCCTTCTTTCTCATTTTATAAGTTAAAAAAACTGGGAAAATTGAAAAAAATATATTTTATAAGCAGAACAAAAGAGCCTTATATATCACATAAATAAAAAAGTTTTCCTTATGATAGATATGAAAAAATAGGAAATTTCCTAAAAGAAACATAATATCGGTCCTCTCAAAAAGATCCGCATAAAGGTTAAATTGCAAAAATAAACAAAAATTATATAAAACTAGTATTTTGTTGTATGTCCTTTTTGTTCGATGATACTATATATTTTAAACGATTTGGCCAAAAAGTTAGCAGATAAAAGTTAGTGATTGTACATACCCCACGATGACCTCCAGGGCTATGGATAATTCATCACTTGTGGGCGCTTGATTTATCAGTTGAGATTGCTTGAATGCCGACTTAAGCCCACAGATAAACCGCATCATGTAGGCAACTATGCGCTGCAGCCTCTTGAAAGAGTTTCCTTGTTGGATCTGCTGAATAAAGTGTGTTTCAGGAGCCTCATCCGCTACCATAGCGGTCTTGGTCCGTTTCGTCTCCAAGTCGCAAGGGCCCCAACTCCGATACTCGGTAGGCCAAACTGATTCTACCCCGGATAAATGGTGGTCCTTCCCACCACATACCACAGCGACTCAATTCAGTCGGCACCACCCCACGTGACAGGACGTCAGCTGGGTTGTCTTCAGAAGCTGAGTGTCACCATCGGTCCGGCCTTGAGAGGGTTTGTATGGCCTAGACCCTGTCCGCTACAAAAGTATGTTATGATGATGCAGTAGAATTGATCTCGGCATCGGTCCAGAATACCTGAAAAACCTCCTGCAGGTTGAGCGCTGTCTTAACTCGTCTTGTGAGCTCAGGGCCTAGTTTCGCTGCACACAACTCCAGGCGCGGGACAGTAAGTGTCTTGATCGGGGTAACTCTTGACTTTGCATACAGCAACCTGGCGACGACTTGACTGCTCCTCAGTGTTAAACGGCATGTATATCACTGCGCCATATGCCTTCTTGGAGGCACCACAAAATGTGTGTAACTTTACGTGCACGGGTTTCTCGCCTGTGCTGATGTGGCGAGAAAATCGGATCTGCTGCAATGATGGCAGACCACTGCGGAAATCGGACCACTGGGTATGGATCCCCACTGGCAATGCTGCATTCCAGTCCAATTCCAATCGCCATAATTCCTGCAGGAATCGCTTGGCTGCCACTATCACAGGAGCCAAAATGCCCAATGGATCGAACATTCTAGCTTTATCAGATGCCATCGTCCTCTTGGGGAACCTCGCTTCGGTTGGATCCAGGTTGATTTGGATTTGGAACTCGTCAGTCTTCGGATGACAGATGACTCCTAACGTCTTAATATAGTCCTCGTGTAAACTACTGAATTCCAGCAGCACCTGTTGGTCCTCAGGTTTAATCTGCTTCAACAATAGAGGATGGTTTGCACACCATTTGCGCAAATGCATACCTTTAATCGAGAGTATGATACATAGCTCTGCCTGCTTGCGAAGTGCCTCCTCTAACCTGTCTGCCCCGGTCATGACGTCATCGTTTAAGCAATCCTTCTCCAACGCGCTGCTGCCCAGGGGACTCTTCCACCGGTTCTCCTGTGCTAGAACCTGCAGACATTTTGTAGATACGAGGCATACGTTGTGCCGTAGGTTACTGTTTTCAACTTATAGTATCGTACTGGTTGCGTTGTACTATTTCTCCAAATTAAGCCATCGTACCGACGATCTTGAGGATGGAGCATTATCTACCCATACATCTTTTTGATGTCGCCGGCGAATACGAAATAAGGCATTCTGAAACGCAGAAGTATCGAAAAAAGGTCATCCTGGACAGTAGGCCCTGTATGAAGGACATTATTCAGCGAAACGTTTCTGTTCGTCTTGCTGGACGCATCTTACACCCGCAGCTTGGTCGTACTGCTGTCAGGCTTCAGAACACAATTATGTGGAAGGAAGTATCTTAGTTCCTCTCGCTGCTGCGACGTCACCTCCTCCATATGCCCAACCCGAATATACTCCTCCATGAAGTCCTCGTATGGAAGCCCTAGATCGGGGTTCCTCTCCAGTCAACGCTCCAAGACAGCAACTCGGTGGGTGGCCACCACTCAGGAACCACCTAACGTTTCATGATCCTTGCTGAATGGGAGTCTAACCAAGAAACAGCCGTCGGGACGTCTTGTTATTGTCTGATAGAAATGTTGTTTGCAAGCCCTTTCAGTTAACGTAAGTTTGTGCTGCGGATCCTGTACTTCCTCGACCTCCCAAAATCACTTGATGAGCTGATTAAGCTGGTTATTTTCAAAATAAAAAAATGAAAGAAAGTATATACCCTTTAATTCTACTATTTATTTTAAATTTCGTATACAATTGTTTCGTTCTCTACTTGAGAACTTCCTCAGTACTACTATTCCCTAAACTATAAGTATCCTAATATTTATACTAAACTCATTAACGTATTAATATGAATCTCTAATTACACCTAATCCCTCAAAGTACTTTTACTTAATCTCTAATTACCTGATCCTTTACCATTCAAAAATTTGTTTTTCCTTAATTACTACTTAACTACCTTCATTATTTTGTAAGCTTGAATAGCCAGGTGTATCCGTTACCTGGGTCGCCGTTCCAAATGTCCTGCGTCTTCCGATTGAATATCTCCAAGCTTTCTGCTACATCAAGCTTCCATCCGTTTGTAACCGTTTTCAGCATGCTTACGTTGTCCGCAGTGATGTCATGTTTTTCAAGGACTATATGCTCTGCTACTTTTGATTTGAAGTTTTTTGCATCCTGCTTTTTGTTTTTGTTGACTGCTTCCCTTAAGTGTTCATTCCATCTGACACCTAGTGATCTCCTCGTTTGTCCAATGTAACATCCATTACATTTCGTACACGATACCTTGTAGACTCCACTGCGCTCCATTTTGGGAATGGGGTCCTTGGTTGATCCAAGCAAGTTCTGTATTTTTGTGGCCCGGCTCGTATAAACTAGGTCGATGTCAACGTTCTTCATAGCCCTCTTCATTGTTTCCGTCCTTGAGTCAAACGTTACAACCAACCTCTTCCGTTGCTCGACTTCCGCAGTTAGCGTTGTGAACTTTTTATTGAAGATCTCCTTCGTTCGTTTGGCTATCAATTTGGTAACTTCATCCGTAGGGTATCCATTTCACTCGGCTAGCTTATAAATGTGGGACGTTTCTTTTTTCAGGCCTTCCTTATTCAATGGAAGTGTGAGCATTCGATTCACAAGCCAGCTAAATGTCGCCCATTTTTGCTGTTGGCAATGGTTCGAAGTGAAAGGAATTATCCGCATGGTGTCCGTTGGTTTGCGGTATATTTCGAATTCCAATCCATTAGCTCCTCTACATACCATTACGTCAAGGAATGGTAGCCGCCTCTCCGACTCCAGCTCGTGGGTGAAACTGATGTTGTTGTGTATTGAGTTGATCGCCGTGAGAATTTGCTGGGCCTGATCCTCTTTGATGATCGTGAAGATATCGTCTACATAACGCACCCATCGATGTGGCAGTTTACCTTCTTGTGCTAACTTCTCCTCCAAAAATGCCATAAAAACTTGGCTTAGAAACGGGGAAAGAGGATTTCCCATTGGAGCACCACGTGTTTGCTTAAAAAATTCTCCCCTGAAGGTGAAATAGCTTTCACCCATGCAGAGTCTAGCCAGTTTCAAATACATTTTGGCTCGTGCTTTCCATCGTTCTCCTGATCCTTGTATCAGAATCCACTCCTCAAGTAACGTAAGTGCTTCTTTGACCGGAATACTGGGAAAAAGTGCCTTAACGTCAAATGACACCATCGTATCCCCATCTTCCAAAGGTCCCCAGGACAAAACCTTTGAAGTAAATTCTGCCGAATTTGCTACTGATCTGGTAACAAATTTTTTGTCCATGTTATTGAACTCCTTGACTAACCACTTCGCAATTTTCTGAGTGGGAGCGTTTTCTGCTGACACAATTTCACGCATTTCATGGCCTGGCTTGTGAATCTTCGGAAGTCCTATGATCCTTGGTAGCGATGGGTTGGTTACTTTTAAGAATTTCTTGATTTCCTGAATCCATGGTTCACATTCTTTCAGCACTTTTTCCACTCTTTTTATTGACTCAGGAAGCGGATTATTTCGTAGACTGAAGTTTGGTCCCGTACTTATTTTTTTCCGCATTCTATTGTCGTAATCGGCCTTGTCCATGATCACTACGGCATTCCCTTTATCCGCTTTCATGTAGTAAACCGGTAGATTTTTGAGCTCCTTGATGATCCTATTCTCGTCCTGCTTTCCGACCGATCTAGTTTCTTTTCTCAGTGTATCTGCAGTGCTGGCTCTTATCTTTTGTTTTTCCTCTGCCGTCAGTCCATGCATGCTCGAAAGTCTATTGATCCCGGCTTCGATTTCTATGACGATATCTTCAGGTTTGGCTTTCGCGTTAATGGAGTATTTCAGCCCCATGTTCAGCAGATTCAGTTGAGCTTCCGTAAATACCTGGGACGAAGGAAAAACAAATTTTTGAATGGTAAAGGATCAGGTAATTAGATATTAAGTAAAAGTACTTTGAGGGATTAGGTGTAATTAGAGATTCATATTAATACGTTAATGAGTTTAGTATAAATATTAGGATACTTATAGTTTAGGGAATAGTAGTACTGAGGAAGTTCTCAAGTAGAGAACGAAACAATTGTATACGAAATTTAAAATAAATAGTAGAATTAAAGGGTATATACTTTCTTTCATTTTTTTATTTTGAAAGTTCTACTAAACGCGGAATATTTTTAACTGGTTATTTTCTACCAGGATGCCGCATGTCACGGAAGACACTTGAGGTGTGATCACTCTTTCGGGTTCAATCCACCTTAGGAGCGTGTTCTGGAGCACTGGGAGCTGTGGGCCCAACTTTATTTGTCTAATGGCTAGGACCTCGTAGAAATATTCAGCACTCAGCAACATGTCGATCCGCTCCATTCGGTAGAAGTCTGGATCGGCCAGCCTTGTGTTTTTGGGAATGTTCCATTCCGATGTTTTCAAGTTCAGAGAATGTTGTGTTGATATAATTTTGTCCATGACGTAGGCTTCCAACTGCGCTGCATATCCTGATAATCTGGATCTTAGGCCAAGGTTCACCTTATGGTATGCCGTCTCCGTACTACCGCCTACCCGTTCAATGAGGGCAAGGTGGGGTGTCGATGATAAAGCCAAATTTTTTACGATTCTTTTGATGACTAGGTTTATTTGTGAGCCCGGATCCAGCACAGCTCAACAATTTGTCGTCTTCCCATTGCTGGTGACCAGCCTGACGACGGCTGTATCCAGAAGTACCTGTCTATGGGGACGGGGTTTCATCAGAGTCGTTAAAGCCAGCGATGGTGGTTCTGCATTTGTTTGCGGTTTCAAATCTTCTTTGGGCGTTGTCGTGCTCGAGAATATCGTTTTGGTCTATTTGGGCTTGTTGTATCCAGGCAGATGCAGTTGGGTGTTTTGATTCTGGGACCACTGCTTGCAACTTCTGGCCGCACAGCTGAAAGCCTGATATCCTTCTCGAAGACTATTCACGCAAAGCTTCTTAGCGCGCACGAAACTTAGCCTCTTTGTGGCTGTAATCCTAAGGAAATCCAAGCAGCAGTAAAGCAGGTGCTCCTACTCCCACATCAAGCACCGAGAAGCTGTTGTGGTGGCCACGGTCGACTTGGTGGCTTTCCTACGGTTGATCTCCGGTTCCTTTGTTTTATGGCCGAGTGTCTCGAAATTCCAGGCTTTCGAGACACGTTTCCAAGAAGTTCAACAAACTCTTCAAAAGTAGTAGCTCGCGCGGGTTGGATAAAGCTGTTTGCGTGATGCGTGAGTCGCTGGATCTAATTTTCGGATTCGCACATGAAGCAGCAACGGATTCCAGTCCCTTGTGGACACTCGGAGGTTCTCCAGGCCTCTGAGACACTCGTATGTTGTGTCATGTAGAGCCTTTATTGCTGCGACTGATGACCTTTAATTAGCATGAGATGGCTGATTCATCAATTCGTTGATGAGCGTCGATATCAATACTCGCCGGTTGACGTACCTTTACTTCAAGGTTGTCCAAGCCACCTCGTAGTTGTCATCCAACAATGCAAAATTTCGGATCAAACGCTCCGCTTCTCCGGTGAGACCAGCCTTGAGGTACCATAGCTTCTGGCACTTGTACACCGATTGGCTATGCACCATTTGCAGGAACAAGTCGTGGAATTGTTGCCAATGTAAATAGGTCCCATCGAAAGAGGGGAGCTTTATTTTTGGCAGAGGTATAGTAAGAGGAGTCACAGGCAGAACCGCTAAGGCAGGTGTGCGCAACTTAGGCTAGGTATGCTAATGCGCCGAGTGAGGGACTGGATGACTGCTCGCGGGCTCAGTTTAGCACTGGAGAAAACCGAAGTGGTCATCTTGACAAAAAAGAGAATACCTAGAGTAAGGATGATCAGTATTGGAGATATACAGATCGAATCGAAGCCAGCGGTGAAGTACCTGGGGCTACTGATTGACTCAAAGATGAGTTTCTCTGAGCAAATCAGGGCAACGGCTGAGAAAGCTGCTTCGGGAATATCGGCCCTGAGTCGACTTATGGCCAACGTAGGGGGACCCAGCCCATCAAGAAGACGCCTCTTGATGAGTGCTATAGGGTCAGTGCTAATGTACGGAGCAGATGTATGGGGCAACGCTCTCTGCAAGGAGGTATACCGAAAACGATTGGCACAGGTACAGAGAAGAGAAGCACTGAGAATTGCATCTTCGTATCCAACAGTCTCCGACTCGGCGGCGAGAGTGATTGCAGGTGTGATACCTGTCGCCCTCCTTGCTAGAGAGCACCGCGCTATTTACCTGCGCCGAAACGAGGATGCGAGGGAGATGGTTGTCCGCGAGGAGAGACAGCGCTCGCTCAACGATTGGCAGCAGTCTTGGAGGAATTGCACGAAGGGAAGGTGGACTGCGCGCCTCATCCCGGATGTGAGACCGTGGCTATATCGAAGGCATGGTGAGACGGACTTTTATCTGACCCAGCTTTTGAGCGGGCACGGGTGTTTTCAGTCTTACCTGCACAAGATCGGCAAGTCACGGTCTCCCGATTGTCGGTTTTGCCCAGGAGAGGAGGACAATGTCTATCAAACATTTTTTGCGTGTACCAAATGGGCCAGGCTGCAAAGGGAGCTCTACAGGGAGACGGGAGAACTCACCCCGGATAATATAGTTGCGGTGATGCTCGAATCAGTTGACAAATGGAACCAGGTGGCACATTATGCTCGGGCAGTCCTAAAATATAAAAGGGACTCACAGCAGCCGGAGGCACTGGGGCTGGGGGATCGCTCTTCTCGCAATTCCTCTTCCCCTCTTCCCTCCCGCTAGGAAAGGGACTCCCCAGCTTGAAGGCACCCCACGGCGTTACAAAACGAGACCTGGCCCGAAGTAATGTGTCAAACGGTTCCAGGCTAGGTTCTCAGATTGACAGGGGAGGTGTTTAGTGGGTAGTCCAAAGGTATCCTCCATGGGAGTCCCACACTACCAGACTCGGCGGGCATAAATGCCTTCACCTCCCTACCACAAAAAAAAAAGGCAGGTGTGGTGCTGAGTTCATCCATTTTCGATTCCAGACGTATAACCCAATCTTAGGTAAGCGCTTCCAAATGACTGTGCTGTTGCACGTTATAACCATACGCTCCAGGATCGTCATGGACCTCGACGATCTGCTGGTGATATTCATCCAGCTGTTGTCAACCTCGTTAGAGGGTCATGAGTTTACTCTTGCACCAGATCCGAGTGACCTCCTTTAACTCCAAACGGTCGATGATCCTCCTCAACGAGCCTGCCATGACTTAGAAGTGACGCAGCATCCTGACGACACTGGCATCTCTTGGTGCTGAGGCGTATGCAGTGTAGTCCTTGTCCTCGCTATCCTGTGTTTCAGTCCTTTTGGCGTGTCCACGTGTGTTTTGGCACGCATTTGATCGCGGAAGTGCTGCTGATAACGGAGGTACTTGCCTTTGGTAGTGTTGTATATATGTTGGGTAAAGTACTCGTGCGACGGAGTGACCTCCGGTAGGGATTGGATGTGACTATTACCTCGTTCAAAATCCTCCCACGCAGCCTCCAGTTGCTGCAGTCGTTCCGCATAATACCCGGCTTCCAGCTTCCTTGAGGGCGAATCCTTCTTGTAATTTGAGATGACGACTTCAACGATTCGAGCCAAACCTTTAAGGTCCTTGATCAGGCGATTGACATTCGCCATCGTGTAGAAAGCCAGAAAATGGCTGAAAATAGAATGCGCGGTTACACCACAACACTACACTAAACACCGCACAGAACTTCGTGACCTGTTCACCGGGAAAGAAACAATTAATTAGAGATATTTACTGCAAAGTAAATTCCAAAGCTGATCTTGCCGGGGCCTCTAGATGTTGTTTGCAGGGCTCTTCTGTCCTGGTAATTTATTATTTCCTTTGTTAAAATTCCGCTCCTTAATATCTCAAAGAAGCTTCTTTATAGTTAAGAAAGAATTGAATCAATCTGGTTTTATTGAGATTTTATTGAGATTACGTTTTACAAATATGCTACTTAACGCATCCAACAAAATTATTCGACCACAATGATCATTTTGCCGAGTATTTCACCCACGCTCAAACTGCCAGCGCAATTTGCTGACCAGACAAAATACACCGGAGAAAGAACGCTGAGTTTGCGTCTCTCCGCCGGCATGCCTGCCTTTGTCCATGAAATGTAACCCAATCTCTTCGATTACGGATCCACTTCACGGGCAAACGCACTGGATGAATGTGCATGGGTCAGCAATTTGGCTGGGAAATAAAAATATCAATTCAAATCGATGGGCGCTCAGGGTGTCAGAAACTCAACAAACAGAGCTCAATAATTCCATTCAGGTGAAATGCTGAGCTTACATTTTCTTCAATTAAATTTTTTTCCTCCGTAGAATTACTAACCATAATCCACTAAATGCTTGCGGAGATCAAGTTGTGGTTCTAAATCTATGGTATAATTTTTATCCTGGAACGTAAACAATTATCCGCTAACGCGTTTGTGATGATCGAATTTTCAACTGCATATCATCGCTGCTATGTGTATAAATGCATGATCTGTTACTTCCGTCTTTCCCGCCCTTGGCTTTGTTGTTCTTTCGCGATCTTAAACGCATCGCTATTTGGTGCATCAGGTGTTGTTGTATGGACGAACGACGGATACCCAAAAAGGTATTCATTGGGAGAACTGAAGGCCGGAGACTAGTGGGGAAACCGAGAAAATGCAGACCTGACTCGTTCGACGAAGACAGTTCATCCCTGCTCGGATTTTGAAATTGGAAGACGCGGTCAATGGACCGAGACAGTTGCAGGCGCTCTGTGCAGGAAGCGAAGGCCAGAGAGGGGGAAGAAGAAGTATTTTGTTGTATGTCCTTTGTATTCGATAATATATTTTAAACGATTTGGCAGACTGGAGTTGATTTTTCACAAGTATTCTACATCAATTCTCACCTCTTTCTTGAGCTCTGCTTAGAAGCGATCGGCGTGCTATGAATTTTGCGGTTTAATTCAGCCCAGAAGTTTTCAATAGGATTACAATTTAGTGACTGGGGAGGAGGATGAACCAACTTTGGGCAATTATACAGCTGCCATTCTTGAACAATTCAAGCGTTATGTTTGGAGTCATGGTCTTTATAATATTTTAACGTCTTTAAAATGCACATTTTCGTGACACCTTTTGCAGATTTTCTTTGAAGCGGTCAAAGTATCGATGGGAATCCATGATACCATAAATTAATACGAATTCGCTAGTGTTACGTGTAAGCAACTGCCCTGCCTGTGCTGACGTGATGATTGCACCTCACAACACACTGCCACAATCCTTGGTACCTAGAGGAGATGGGGGCTGTTCCTTAGGAATAAGCAGAACCTTTTCTCCATAGAAATACAAAAGACCTTTATTCTCGTTTGACAGTTTGCTTTTGCACAATGATTTCAACGTCTGAACTCGTTTGACCAGTAGCGCTCGGATTCCAGGTGCCACCGCTAGCCTACTCCTTCGCTTTTCCTTGATTTGTTTCTTGAGTGCACTGGCCCGGGCTGCGAAGAACTCTCCCTCCTCGTCGGATTTCACGCCTCGCGCGAGATGTCATAGGTTGCCCAGCTCTTGCCGCAGCCTCACGTGTCCACCGCCGGACTTCGGTTCCCCCGAGGACTTCTTGGCTGCGACATCCATAAGGGACTGCCAGGCGAGCTAGGTACGTCTCGAGAGTGAGGGGTTGTCACGTTCCTCGAGTAAGATCCTGGGGAGTGGGCCCCGGAGTTGTCCACTGCTTTGGAACTGGCTCCCTTTCCCTTCGGAAATTTGTCACCGATCAGGGACTCACCAACGGATCAGCGCGGAGTGCTTCTTCTAGGCTGAGCTTGGTGTACCTGAATTTTGGGACCTCTGATTGAGAAATCCGGCGGAAATAAATACATACTGACATTCCTAGACAATTTAATCAAACTCGTAGATTTGTATCCTTTAGCAAACGCGGAAGCCGAAACTGTGGCCAAGATATTCTTTGACGAGATAGTGACGAGGTATAGAATACCCAAATATCTCGTAACGGATCAGCAGGCTAATTTCGTGGGGAAATTGTTTAAGCAAGTATGCAAGCTGCTTAACATAAAGAAAAAGCAGACCACATCGTACCATCCCCACCCTAATGGAGGGTTGGAAAGAGCTCACAGACCCCTTATTGAGTATCTACAATCCATGGTGGATGACAACCCACAGGCCGGGGACCAATACCTGCGTACTGCTGCTTTTTTTGTACAATAACAGTGAGCATGACAGCACAAAGCTTTCATCAATGGATTATCTTTACGGTTTCACTTCTGATGTTCCGTCAAGTTTAAAAAGCGAACCCACACCATTGTGCAACCATGAAAACTACTACTTACTATTGAAGCATGAACTACAGAAAATGTACGCTTTAGCACGACAGAATGCATTAGAAAGTAAAATTAAATCCAAAGCTAACTACGATAGTAAAGTAAAACCTGTTAGATTCAATGTTGGCGACAAGGTTTTGCTGAAGAATGAAAGTCGTAAGCACAAGCTAGTACAAGTATGGATTGGTCCTTACGAGGTTAGAGCGTGGCTTCTCCGGTGAATACAAATACTGCGATTGGAAAAAAAATTGTCAATGTCCATAACAATAGACTCGAGCACTACTTCGAGTAAACGGTATTCATTTTTTTTTCCTCCCCCCCCCCCGCTTTTATCAATAGCCACTCTTTTCATCATTTTATCCCTGACCAGCGTTTTACCAAGGGCCATCGCGGGTCAACTTCCATACTCCGCTGAGAGACTAGACAACCCAGGGATCCTGTTTGAAAACATCGGCGAACTTTTCAGCTACTACAGTTCTTGGAATATTGTGATAGAGTTCAGTTTAGGCGAGATTCAGTATCAGATAAATGCAGCCGAGTATGCGAAACTCGTTGTTAAAGCACTCTGTGTTGGTAGAAACCAAGGTTACACTGAGTAATTAAGACATATCCATAGCCTCGTCGAAAATCTCGAAATTCGTTCGCAAGCGCTACTTGACTCTCTTGTGAAAAGATCAAAGAGATCATTTTTCGATGGAGTGGGCAGGTCTTTGCATGCTCTGTTTGATACGATGGACGATGAGAATGAGAAGGAGCTCTACAGTCACTTGGATACATTGGAGGATAGGGAGAAGCAATTGGTAAAATAGGAAAAAGAAAGGATCAACAGAGTAAACAGGTCTTTGGAAGAGATCCACAAACCATTGGCCGATGTACTGAGCAGGCAAACAGAGCTAGGAATGCAGATCAAGGACATTTCCTCGGGAACAATCTTGTTGCATGAAAGGGAACGCCAGATCCAATTTTATGTTTTTGCTCTTTTCGTCATCAGTATTCATACATCTGAATATTCGACGACTTCTTCTCATATGATTTCTGAGTTGGTTGTTGTAGCGCGTGCGCACAATTGTCTTCGTATTCCCCCTGTGCTCCAAATATGGTAATTGTATGGACTACCATGTATGCGTGTGGAATTCGTCGGGGAGCCAATTCAGTGACTTGACCAATAAAACGTAAACTATAAGGTTCCTATATGTATACAGGGTTTTCCAACAAGAAGTGTTATTTTAATATTATAAGAAAAGTCCCATTTTTTAATACAAATGATCGAATGTTATAAAGAAGAAGGTATGCTGCTAATAGAAAAAACTAACATCGGGCAAATTACTACCACGACCACGCTTACAGGACCACATCCTTTTCATCAAATTTTCCATAAACAAATCGTAAAGTGGCTGCCCTATGTCCTCGATAGCATCACGAATTCCATTTTGAGGTCTTGAATCGACGCTGGGCTGTTGGCGTCGACCTGTCCTTTCACATGGCTCCAAAGGAAGAAGTTGCCAGGTGTTAAATCACAAGATTTGTTGGCCAATTGTGATCACCTCTTCGAGAGATAGCACGGTCCGGAAACTTTTCCCATATAAGATCACTGGTTTCGTTGCTTGTGTGGCACGTAGCGCCGTTTTGTTGAAAGTAAACGTTGTTCAGATCAATACCATCCGATTCCGGCTATAAAAAATCATTAATCATCTCTCGACAGCGCAATCCATTCACCGTGACTGTTGCTCCAGCCTCATTTTCGAAAAAGTAAGGTCCAATGACTCCGCCGGGCCATAAACCGCACGAAACAGTCTCACGTTGAGAATAACGAGCCTTTTTAACAATAATATTTGGGTTTTCCGAGCCCCACATGCGACAATTTTGCTTGTTGACGAAGCCACCGAGGTGGAAATGGACCTCATCACTCAAGATGATTTTTCGATGGAATTCCGGATCATTTTCATGCATTTCAATGACCGAATCAGCAAAGACACGACGTTTGATGATCGACCGGCTTGAGTTCTTGTGTTATTATAACTGATCTTTATAATCGTTAAGACCAGATCTTTATGCAAAATACGGTGTAATGACGTTTGTGGAATGCCTAATTCCAAAGAATGACGAATAATGGACAAACCTGGGTTTTGTTCAACAGTTTCGGATGCAGCAGCAATATTCTCGGCTGTCCTTGAGTGACGTGCACGGGATTTATTCTTCACATCATGAATTTTTCCACCAATTTCTATATTGCGGTCCAACAAGGTGCTTCACGACGACTCAAAAATGTTCGAGTTTTACGAACTGTCTCTGCCAAAGTTTCACCATTTTCATGGTGAATTTTGAATAGTTTCATTCTCATCATCTCTTATAGGATTCTGAGCAATTAGTATTATCATATGTTAATGAATGTTGTCGTAACACTGACATTGCAACCAGATATGCATCCCTAAGCCATTAAACTGCTGCTCCGTGATTTACTGTAGGCCTGAGGTTCTTTGGACTCAATTCGTCGTTGGGTTTGCACCTCACCATAACACGTCCATCCGAGCCAAGGACGTTAAATTCGCTTTCGTTGGCGAAAAAAAAGTCATCCCAATGAACAATATCCTTCAAAATATATTCATTAGCTAAATTGAAACGTTTTCAAGATGTTTTTTTTTTACTAAAATACAAAACGCTATTCTAATCAGTACCTGTGTCCGTCTATCCGTCCGTTTGTAGGTCACAGCAGTTTTCTCCGAAACGACAGAAGCTACAATCATGAAACTTTGGGAAAGGTCGGAAGTTTTGACTTCTAGAAAGTTTTGCGGTGAAAAAAATTTCCAAAGACTTTTAAGAGGGTCCCCCATGTAGAGGAGTGACCTTTGAAATGAATTCTTTCATTAAAGAGGGTCCAGCAATATGTCTATGAAAGCTCTTTCAAAACAGATCTCAAAATTGCTTTAGCAGTATCGAGGAGGGCAAGAGAAGGGAAATGCACAAAATTTAGGCGTACCATCCCCCCTCACGATGGAGCGAAGCTAGAGGGTACCAATGGCAAATCCAATACAACCATGAGCTGTATGAAATTTTGGACGAGGCAGTGGTCGCAGCGATTGTAAGAATGCGGTAACTGCAATGGGCTGGACACATAAATTGTATGGATGAACAACAGATACCCAAAAAGGTCTTCGTTGAGAGAACTAAAGGCCGGAGACTAGTAAGAAAACCGAGGAAACGCTGGTCTGACTCGATCGACAAAGATAGTTCATCGCTGCTCAGATTTTGAAATCGGAGGATGCGTTCAATGGACCGAGACAGTTAGAGGTGCTTTTTGCAGGAAGCGATGGCCCGAAAGGGGCTGTTGTGCTACGAAGACAATAGTATGATTTATTAGTTTTATCCTTTCTTCCATAAAATCGTAAAATCACTCTCAAATTCAAATAAATTCAATATGTAAATGTCAATTTATAAGGTCAATTATTACTGAAAATTTAAGAAAGATCCAAAAGTATTCAAAAAAAATAATGGTGGTCTAAGTTTTCCTATATTCCAACAGCAATTAAACATGGTGTTGGGAAAGATTATTGTTGTAAAAAATATGGATCCTTATAAAAAATATAAATTATACCATTCTTGATAATTGCGGCTGGCAATGTGAACTTACATTAGAAACTCCTGAAAGATTCTTCCCAATGGAGAAAAGGAAAAATCCTGGATTTGGTTTTTCCTTAAAACGTTATAATTCGTATATTAACTATAAACACAACTAAAAGGTTAATATATTCAAAATAGTGTAAGGTCCCCTGATTGGTTCTGTTTCGGATGGCATTGGTGGTGCTTCTCCCGTGGCTTCTTGCGATGTTATTTCTAGAGGGCCCGTACCTGGTCCCAGAAATGGACTTTCTCCCCCCGGTATGTTGCTGACCCGAACTAAATGCAGCAGCTCCCTCAGTTGGTGTCGCAACCTTATCTCCTAACCTCGTCTGCGTGGCTTCGAGATGAGTACTGGGGAGGTTTGTCGTATACTCTTCTAACGTGATGGGCTGGGGGGCTGACAAGGGTTCCACAGCAAGAACGACGTCTAAGGGGGTCCTGATGCTTGTTGACATTAGAGCTGTAGCTCGGCGGGCTTCTATGTGGGGCAGCGCAGCAAGGGGAGCCTTGGACCACTCCTCTGTTCCCCTTGGGCTGACGGGAGGCTAAACAGAGTGGTTAACTAGAAAAATCTGGGGGCCTTTAGGATGGAGGCGGATGGGCTCATAGAGCCGCTTACCACCAACCAGGCCTGGGGAGTGCCGAGTAGCCGATGTAACGAGAGGATGTCCAGGACCAGGCGTAAGCAAAGGAGTCCTATTCAATTCTGGGGACGGTGGCGAATGGCGACTGATGAAGACCGGCCAGGCATACGCCAAGAAGCTGATGTTACGATAGGATGCAGCAATACAGCAGATGGCCCATGCACAAGCCAAGGGACCCAATTTGGTTAAAGTTGATTTGGCCAGACTAAAGCCGAGGTGCCAAGGTTGGGCCAACGGTGACTGATAAAGACCGGCTAAGTATAAGCTGAGGAGCCGATGCAACGATATAATGCAGCAACACAGCAGATGGGCCAGGCGCAAGCAAAGGGACACAATTTGGTTAAAGTTTGTAATAAACATAACCAGTCGAGCAGCCCCGTGGTGATCTGGAGTGGCTGCTCCTGAAGAGATAAGGTGGTCACCCCGTCGAAACTGCTTAGTTTGTTGTTTTACCAGTGTAAAGTAAACTACATCCGTCAATTTTCCATCATTTACGCAGAGATGAGTGGTTCACTTCAGCTACTTTAACATCTTTAGGTTTGACATTCCCCTTGTAATGCAACGACCTTCTTCTTTGAAAGTAACGGTTGCTTTTTGTGTAATGTTTGCGTTTGTCTCAAGCCTCCGTGTCCGTTAACTTTAACGAGGCAAAAAAAATATTGAATTACTGTAGAGTAGCTTAATTGACACCTAATAGAACTTTTCTAAAGACAATAAAAATTGATCGGTGCATCTTGTGGAGTAGAGTACGCGTGATAAGTATTTTGTAGTGTAGCTTCGTGTTTCGACAAGAACCCGCCTCATATGATCCCGCAAATGCTAGTCGTCAAGCACGCGTACGCGGTCGTTAAGCGAAGCTAGTTGGCTGAGCTCGATGTTGTTTATAGCTCGCTGACACTTTGCCAGACCATCGGCACCCGTGTCCTACACGGGCATTAAAAAAATCATTACAAGTTGATTGTGACCAGGCTAAAGCCTAAGTGCCAAGGTAGGGCTGGCGGCTAACGGTGACTGATGAAGACCAGCCAAGCCTAAGCTGAGGAGGCCATGTAGCAAAAGGACGCAGCACAGAGCAGATGGACCAGGCGGAAGCCAAGGGACCTAATTTGGTTGATGTTGATTGTGGCCAGGCTAAGCACGAGATGCCAACTTGCGTCTTCACTTCCTGGGAAAGCACACAGAGCGATTGCTCGGGTCCTTGCGATTTTAAACTCGTGAAGTGCTGATGCTGCCAATCAGAGCTATTAATCTTATCCCGTATTATTCAGAATTCCACCTTTCATTTCTGCTGGCTGTGTATTTTCTTCAATAAATTTTCTTATACGAACAGAGGTCACTACTCCATGCCAGTTAAAATGCTGAGCTTGCATTTGCTTAAATCCAATTTTCTTTGTTGGACAGAATTCAATAATTCCAATTCGGTGAAATGTTGAACTTTCATTTTCTTCAATTTAATTATTTTCATTGGACAGAGTTCAATAATTCCAATCTGGTGAAATGTTGAACTTGCATTTCCTTGAATTCAATTTCCTTCCTCCGTAGAATTACTAACCATTGTCCACTAAACGCTTGCGGGGTTCTGGTTGTATTATCAAGTGCATTCTTTTGTTTTTATTCCAGAACGTAAACAATTATTCGCTAACGCGTTTGTTACCAACCGCATATCATCGTTGCCATGTGTCTAAATGCATGGTCTGTTACTTCCATATTCTCCGTCCTTGGCTCTGTTGGGCTTTCCTTACCTTGAATCGTATCGCTATGACGTGGATTGGGTGTCTTTTTGATTTCGATACGATGGTCGTGGGGTATGTTTCAGCATATTTGTTCATTGTTATGTTTGAATGCTTGTTGTTTAGTTGATACTTCTTATAATTACATTTATTTCTCCATACAGTATTTGACATTAATATACTTAGTTTATAAATAGCATTTGTTTTTTTATATATATTTCTATTTGGTTTTCGACAGTATAACCCTCGCGTATGCCAATTTTTTTTTTGCTTGAAATTGTATTCCTGATTAATGTTGAGCCAAGGAAACCGAAAAAAGTGTTATTTCTGGTCTAAGGTAAGTTTTCACCTGTCAGGAGTAGTTTGATTGAAACCCGCTTGGAGGCGGTCTTGCCAATTTAAAGCCAAAAAAGATATTGAGGAAGAAATATAAAACTAAGAAAAGGAATAAGAGATTAGAGCATTTATTAAAGACCGGTGAATTCCAGAAATTAATACTTTACTTATTTACATTGTGGAATTTATAAAAACAGTTATTTGTAGCAGATTGACACAAATTCACATTGCACTTTAGGCAAATTACTTGAGTTCCTGATTTACAACCAGGCAAATTGCAAGTTTTTTTTCGCACTTCGATCGAGAGTTATAGGCCAATGGCTTATTTGATCGAAGCGAATATCATCTGGAGGAAGAAATATTTCACGGCAACGTTTAGACGCTGTTTCAATAATTTTTGAAGGTCATTTCATAGACCTCCTTCCAGTGGTTTGAAAATTACATAAAACGGCAGCAACACCTTCTCAGAAATCAGGTAACTTCATTGTCTGATCATGGATACGACGATGCAAAAGGTAAGCATTTACCATGGTTATATCAATTAAATGATAAAAAATGCGATGCGAGTAACTTTCCGTCCGCATTCGAATATGGTACCGCCCAAGTAACCCATCCATGAGGTCAACTCCACCCATATGGTGATTATATTCTGTTAAAAACAAAACGAACGGAATGTGGTTTACATATCAAAAATGACTAGTTATAGTGGCCTTTGATTATATTCGGTAAATTCAATTCCAAGTATTGTTTTTTTTTCCGGT
The DNA here is from genome assembly GCA_963969285.1 of Odontomyia ornata. Classification (NCBI taxonomy): domain Eukaryota; kingdom Metazoa; phylum Arthropoda; class Insecta; order Diptera; family Stratiomyidae; genus Odontomyia; species Odontomyia ornata. The sequence goes on along the minus strand of OZ017738.1, from coordinate 465,015,865 downwards.
CATATCGAACTGCCTTCGATGGTGAAAGACTTTCCGAAGAAATGGTAGAAAACGGTAAAACTCCAACATACGTCGATAGCAAGCGCATGTTCTTTGTGTCTTTCCACTGCACACTAGTTATGTCGACACAATGCTAACACACTCCAAAGATTCACCAAGATTCATTTTGCTGTCTTTGTCATTTGAAATTTTGCAATTTGGGATGCGCTTACGACGGACAGTACCGAGGGAATATATTCCAAGTGACATTAGAAGCACCATCAGTGGTAATAATGTATAAAAATTGTCAAAATAGACAATGTGGTGGCATCGTGGAAGTCAAACGAATAACGACACTTGCGCTCGAGCCTATGTTTGGATACCCATCCATGATAACATTGTCGCCAGCCCCAGAATAAATTTCGAAGCGATAGGAATGTCCAAAGGAATCGCATAGTACGAAAAATGTAATGCCCCATTTATGTAGTTTGTTTGGCATATGCAGAGTGCGTACGGTATTTGAGGACATGCATAAATGTGACTATAACTTCGCAAATATTTTTATTTTTTTTTTCTTTTCAGATAAGAAATGGCGAACTACAACATCACTCAAGAAATAAAGAGACATACTGTCATCGTTGCTATACGTGCGAACCATACAGATTTAGAAATCTCTAATCTTCTTTACTGCGCTCGTTCATTCGTGCATAAGGTTCGCCGTGAATTGGAAGCATCAGGAGGCGATACCGAATCGGTTGCAAAACGCAAAAAGCACGAACAACGTTCTGACACTGTCTGAACTGCAGAAGTTTTAGAGCAAGTGCAAGCGATCATAGACAAGGACCCTTCAAAATCAATGAGGGTCCTTGCGAGTGAGCTTCATGTTTCTGAGCGCTTTATTCGTAGAATTATCCACGTAGACCTTCGGTATAAGTCTAACGTGATGCGCAGAGGACAGTTTATGTCGGAACGAACACGGGAACAGAGATTTCTCCGATCAAAACGTCTTTTAATCAAACACCTTGAGGTGCTCGAAATGTTATGGTTTTTTTCTGAAGAAAAAAATTTTGACTAAGATCAAACGACCAATCGCAGAAATGACAGATGGCTATGTTCAAATCTTATGGAGGTTCCTGTTGTTATGCACACAAAATTTCCAGCCACTGTTATGGTTTAAGGTGTTGTCAGCAATGAAGGATATGTTATGCCACCACACTTTTTTACTCAAGGACTTCGATTGAACTCTGCTGCATACATCGAGGTTTTGGAGACGGTAGTGAAACTCTAGATAGACAATGTAAGCGCAGGCAGACCATACATTTTTCAACAAGGCTCTGCCCCTTCACATAAAGCGATGGCGACACAAGATTGGACGGCCGAACATTTTCATGACCACATAACACTGAACATATGGCCACCTAGCTCCCCAGACCTTAATCCTTTGGATTATTACGTATGGGGCGTAGTTGAGTGTGAGACCAATTAACGTCCTCATCATACCACTTCTTCGCTGGAGACTGCTATTAATGCTGTTATGGTCAATATGAATAAGGAGCATTTGATTCGGGCATGTAATCGTTCCCGGACCCGGATCGAAGAGGTTATTGCTGCTAATGGCGATTTTATTGAATAGCTTTTAGACATATTTGTATTAATTTAGCATTGTGTAAAAAATTCCTGAAATTTCATTAAATTTTGTTAAAAATACAAGCTAATTAATTTTGTCCTCAAATGCCGTACGCACCCTGCACTGTCGGAATTTCGACAGCATTTTGGTGGCACATATTTGCTCATCCACACATAGCTTAAGTTGCCTCGGAACTAGATTGAAGCGAATATGGTGGTCAATGACTGGGCCTATTTGAAAAAAGTGTCATATCCGGGTTCCCCTTTTTCTTCATTTTAGAGAAGTCATTGAAACACAATTATCTCCGCATAAGGAAAACCTCTTTGATGTCATTGCGGATGTAATGGGGTTCAGTGCTAGCTTGCCCTTGTAGTGTTGTGCCGTTGGGTAACGATATATATAGCATAATACCAACGGATCATTTTGGGTCAACAACTGTAACGGTAAAATGCATGTTGATGTTTCCTACTATGGCATTTAGGTTGTTGAACTCCACAAGCTGTTCAAAAAATGCATCGGTGAAAAAAATTGAAGCATTCATATGGGGTTTTCAAATGCCTTATATCCTCTGGGAGATTAGTAGTGCCACAAAATTCCACTTCATTTTCATATAGCTGCATGTGCTTTTTTTTTCCATTTTATATTTGTAAACTCAGTGGACTTTGTGCTGATATTAATAACTGTTCTATCAAAACCATTATCATACGGTTCGAAATTTGGGCCATATGAATCATATAATGGCAACGGGGAACGCAATCTATTTTTTTTTTGGTTTTTTTTTGACATTATTATCTCTTGACAATGTGTTGCTGTAGACAGGCGAGAAGGCGTAGCAGGTGGTGTGATAGACTTGATTGTACTGGGCTTGAGGCTAACACGAACGGCCTGAGATAAATATCCAGTTGATGTGTCTCTTGTAAAAAAAAAACTCCCGTTCCCTTCTAAATCCGTGATAGAAGCTCCGGTGACGTAAGATAGTCGGGGAAGTGTAAAACTGTCCTCGTGATCGGAGTCATCCATATTGTTATCGGTGTCTCCTTCGAAATCACCTCTCTCTAAATCATCAAGCTCCGACTCGATGTCAGATGTAACCGAAGTTAAAAGTTCCTCGATTTTTTCTGCAGTCATCCTGCAGATTTCGGACAACTGAAATGGTTTTCGGGACGCAAGTTTCACCATTTTCCTAAAACACAAATACATAAATGTTACAACAAGCATCCATAGTAAAGTTTAACGTTTAGGTTAGGAATATTGCAATAGTAGTTTATTAGTATAAGATAAAGGTTATAACTTTTTAAATAGTGTTGGTTTTTCTCCTATTTCCAATGGAATCAAAAAATGTATAATTATTTGAATTAAATTGAAGTTGATATTGTGTTTTTGATTAAATGTTCTTGAAATTGATGATCATTAAATTTAGAAAGCCATTTGGGCCATTAAGTTTTAGTAGTTTTATTGTTTGCAATTTGCTTTATATTCTTTGAAAATTTAAAACGATTAGCACTGAATAAACTGTTTTTGACTTTGAATGCCAAATCATGACCTTTATTCCAGAATATCACATTTGTACGTACACGACATGGATCCTGGTCGACCTGGTCTGTCGAGTGGAAATAATGGAAAATACTTTATCGTAGAAATAAATTTGTATTTTGTCTTGCTGAATGCTTGTCATTGACCTACAGACTAGATTACGTTGAGTAGCTAATATGTTGGCACTCATGCTACGATAAATTCTGAAATACGAGTATTTTTCCACAAAACATACATCAGACCACTATTGATGACTTATTCACAGCCTCTGTCGTTTTTGAGAAAAACTGCAGTAGCATATTAATGGACAAACAAAAGGTCCTAAATGGAATTAGTTTATGGCAATTTTTAGGGAAACCCTAATACTTAAACGAAAACCATACCAAAAAATTAATCATAAATTTATTTCTTTTACGTAAAAGTTACTAGTGCTCTTTGTATGGTAGGATATAAGTACCTTTTTTGAATCTGGAATATTTACTTGATGACTGCTCAAAAATAAGTAAGTATAAAATAAGTGGAAAAAACAAGTTTGCTTGAATTGTAACACATAGAACGATAAAGGACATAGCTTCAAAATGCTTAAAATCACAACAACAAAAACGTGAATGGAATGTGCCCAGATATTTTGCACATTAAGAGATATACAAAATGATACCAGCATCATAGTAAGGGTATCATGGGCAAAGATTCTACCGAACAAAAGGACTGAACATTGTCAAAATGTAAAGAGGGTTGTGCATCCCAAGAGTGGTTTAATTAAAGTACTAACCGCTTATCACTAAACCTTTTTCGATTTTTCCATTTTTACATTAAGTCTTCCTCTGGGGATAATTTGAATATGCATTCCAGTGGTATCCTAGTACTGAAACTAAAACAACTTGCGATAATAAAACGGTTGATAGCATGACATGAATATTTAGATATTGCTTATTTATAATTATCTGTTCAATTTTAATCTAAACTTGTAGTTAAGGAGTGAGAAGAAACTGGATTAAAATTATTCATGGTTGAACTACTGGAACTATAAGTGATGCAACCAAATCGGCAGAATCTCATCTTTGATACAGGAAGATAATTTTCTACTGTGTTGGGAATAAAATCGACCACAAGCTCTTATAGCCGCGGAATGGTTAGACTTCCTGAATTCATCGAAGTATGAAGAGCTGCACTTTTACCTTTCTTAATATTTGGTAGGAATATTTGTATTTGTACCTCCATAGAACAGCTGACTCCTTTGAATCAAATTGAAATAGGATTGCTTGGGTGAAAGAACAATGTAGTTCTTTCAGTTAGGACACCAGCATTCCCTATACAAAATTCTTTTAATTTAAAAGACAGTGCGTTTCCACTTTCCCGGAGCATTAAAATTATCGGCCGCGAACCATAGCATGGGACAGTGGTGTCAGAAGTGAGAAAGAAAACTTCGAAAGTGAAAACTTTTAAACATTTACAAAGTACACAATAGTGAAATGTTACGTGGAAACTGGTAGAACAAAAAACAACAAAAATGCCACAAAGACTACATTTAAAAATTAATGAATTGACCATATCGGCGCTTAAGGAAGAGTTGGAACAGCGAAATCTGGCTACGCAAGGTACAAACGCCATACTGATTGTACGTTTGCGTGACGCAATCGAGTCGGAAGGCGTGTATCTGAGTTTGGGTGAGCCCTCAGTTGCAGAAAGAGGCGCAGACGATAGAGAAGCAGAAACACAAAAACCAAAGAAACCAACAAGCTGTTGAAATCAAAGCAGACATCACACAGAATCTCGTGAAGCAATCAATGAAGCTAGAAAAACAAGCGTTCGAAATCAAGGTAGACATCACACAGAAGCTGGACAAACAATCAACTGCTTTGAAGGCAGATTAGAAAAACAGTCCACTGAAATAAAAGCGGAGCTCTGTAGTCTGACCACCTTAATTAAATGTGTCGAGGAAAAGGTTTACCAGCTTGAGAAGAAAGCCAGCCTGGCTGAGGAGAGAATCAACCATGAGATGGGAAAAATAGAAAAGGAATTGGAAGTTGTGAAGGCAGTAGTAACCGCTTCACCAGCCCCTCTTATAACTGCAGCGCGATACACTTTCAGAAATGTTGTCACGGAAGTCGAGGGAGGTTAAGCGGGCGAGATTTTGTGAAAGGTTGAATGAGTGACTGTTGTTGGATTTATTGGGGTTCTTTTAGTGGCAGGGGACAGGGGTCGAATTTAAATAGTGGGTGCGTCAGATTAAGTTGAAAGATTGGTTGAATACGTGCGTGGTGCTATTGGGCACAATGGAACTCCCTTCAGGTGGAGGGTGGCGTACTCAAGCGGGAATGGGAAATGGCGAATGGCAGCTCCTATCAAATGCAAACTATATTTCTCAAAAGCCGAGTCCACGATGTGGTTAAGAAAATGCACGAATAACCCTTAGGAGGCCACCTTTGTGTTAACAAGACCTTAGCAAAATTGTGGGAAAGATTTTACTGGCTCCACGCTCGAGAAGACGTAGAGGACTGGTGTCGTAGATGTACAACTTGCGCTTCCATCAAAGGTCCAAAGCGACGACTGAGAGGGCAAATGCAAACCTACAACGTGGGGGTACCTTGAAAGATTGCTGTTGACATCGCAAGATCTTTTCCCTGAATCTGAATGGGGAAATGGATACACGCTGGTTGTGGCTGATTATTTCAGCAAGTTGCCCGAAGTCTACCCCATTCCCAACCAGGAAGCAGCTATTGTAACCGAACAGCTAGTGTTAAATTGGGTCAGTAGGTACGGCGTACCTTGTGAACTGCATTAGGATCAAGGCCAAAACTTTGCGCCAGTGGTTTTCGGCAAAATATGCGAGCTACTGGGAATGCAGAAAACAAGGACAACACCGCTGGATCCCCAATCCGATGGAATGGTCGAACATTTCAACGGCACACTCAATAAACACCTGGCCAAGATGGTTCACAAGAACCAAAGACACCGGGACCGACACATTCCACTGTTTTTGATGGCATATAGAGCCTTCGAATTTGCATCGACGGACCAAGTCCCAGCCAAAGTCATTTTTGAAAGGCTATTCGTCTGCCGGCTGATATAAAGTTCGGAATACCTCCCGAGAAACCCCAAACGATCTCGGAGTACGCAAGCGAACTTAGGCAATGGTTGAACCAGATACATCGGACAGTGCGAAAACACCTCGAATCGGCTGATGACCACATGAAGACCAGGTATGATCTACAGGCAAATCGTACTGGCTTCCAGCAAGATGACTTGGTGTGTAGGTCGACGGCGGAAGGGTAGGTCTCCAAAGTTGCATCATGATTGGGAGGGATCATACCGAGTTACAAAGTAAATCAACGACATCGTATATCACATATACGAACACCGTAAGCCGAGAGCCAAAATAAAGATCGTGCACCTGGACCATCTAGCCCCATATTACATCCAGGGAGATTTGACTACAGGTACAACTGGCGACACATCTTTTCGGGGCGAAAAGAACTGAGGTGGGGGCAGTGTTACATGTGCAAATAATCCTGCGAGCTACTGTCGTAATTGTTTTTGCAACTATTAAGAATATCATGATCAATAATCAAATGTACTCGAAACCACAAGAACCCACCAAGTACGAACAATGTCTTAAAGTTATGTCACTGCGGCCATTCAGAATTGCTCGAATATTCTATGTAGTTCTCGTCAGAACATTCGCCAATGTACGAGAAATGGATTGAATGACTAGAGACCCTGTATAAAGCCGAGCTGAATGAATGGGGGATGCAGTAAAAACACGAAAGTAGGAACTACGATAAGTGTGGAGTGCGAATTAAAGGCGATATTGATTGTTAGTGAAGACAGTTGTAATAGAAATTTATAGACAAGTGAAAGTTAGATTGAAATGCAATTTATGAAATAGTGAAATTAACGATTGTGCATTCTTAGTAAATAAACTCTTTTAACTTAATTTAAAAGACAGTGCGTTTTCACTTTCCCGCAACATTAAAATTATCGGCCGTGAACCATAACACGCGACAATACTTTTTATCAATGATTTACTTTCTGCCTTAAGCCCAAAGTCCCTTTTTTCGCTGATGATTTGAAACTATTTAGGACTATCAGTCAAGTAAAGGATTATTATCAATTGCGGGATGATTTGTTTACCCTGCAAAATTGGTGTAACATTAACAATCTTGAACTAAACATATCTAAATCTTATGTTATGTCGTATTTTCCTAAACCAGTACAAATTGAATTTATCTATTCAATAAGAAGCGACTTTTCGATTCCAAACTCAAATTTTATATGCACATTTCAAGCATTGAAACCAGAGCTTCTAGAGCCTCAGGGTTTGTACTGCCCCAAACTTTTATTCTTCAAGATGTATTCGCCGCTGTCCAGTTTTATAAAACTCTCCCTCGAAGCATTTTAGAGTATAGCTCTCAAGATTGGTGCCCATACTTTGAGTACCTTATTGCCAACCTAGAATATGTTCAAAGAAACTTCACCTGCTTTTTTTTTTATAAGTACAAGATTCCCTGTGTTCCTTCTGAAGATCGACTCACTTATTTACATCTACCTTCATTAACAGAATGCAGGACTTTCCTTGGCGAATGTCTTTTATTTAAACTCCTTCACCGCGTGATTGGTTGCCCTTACTTGGTAAATAAAATAAGTTGGAGGAGCCTTGATAGGCCTCTGTGCTCCTCCAATCTTTACATCCAATTTGCGCGTACTGAAACTGATTTTCATTCTGCCCTGATTCGTTTGCCTTGCGCACACAATCAATTAGAGCAAGGTACTTTCCCTCAATCTTTAATAGTATTTAAACATTCACCTCAAAACAACCTGCATAAATTGTTATAATTTATAATTAATTGCTTAATTTTCTTATCTTTTTTGTCTATTTTATCTATTTTTTGTCTATTTTTGCAATTGTGCATTTTTCCTGTAAGTATAGATTCTGAATTAAATGATTTATTTATTTTTTTGTGGCAGGGAGGTGAATGCCAATTATGCACAGAGTGTGGGACTCCCATCCTCGCAAGAATGCGACTGGACTACCCACTAAACACCTCCCCTGTCAACCTGAGAACCCAGCCTGGAACCATTTGACATATAACTTTGGGTCAGGTCTCGTTTTGTTACGCCATGAGGCGCCTTCAAGCTGGGGGATCCCTTTCCTAGCGGGAGAAGAGATGTGAAGAGGAAGTGCCAGAAAAGCGATCCCCCAGCCCCAACACCCTCGGCTGCTGTGAATCCCTTTTAATTTTTAGGACTACCCGATAAACCGATTCGAGCATCACCGCAACTGTTGTATATTATCCAGGGTGAGCTCTTCCGTCTCCCTGTAGTGTTCCTTTTGCAGCCTGATCCATTTTGTACACGCAAAAAATGTGTGGCAGGCATCGTCCTCCTCTCCTGGGCAAAACCGACAATCGGGGGACCGTGACTTACCAATCTTGTGCAGGTAAGACTAAAAACACCCATGCCCGCTCAAAAGCTGGACCAGATAGAAGTCAGTATCACCATGCCTTCGATTTAGCCATGGTCTCACATCCAGTATGAGGCGCGCAGTCCACCTTACCCTCGTGCAATTCACTCAAGACTGCTACCAATCGTTGAGCGACCGCTGTCCCTCCTCGCGGACAACCATCTCCCTCGCATCTCCGTTTCGGCGCAGGTAAATAGCGGGGTGCTCTCTAGCAAGGAGAGCGACAGGTATCACGCCTGCAATAACTCTCACTACCGAATCAGAGATTGTCGGATATGAAGATGCAATTCTCAGTGCTCCTCTTCTCTGTACCTGTGCAAAACGTTTTCGGTATACCTTCTTACTAATGGTGTCGCCCCATACTTCTGCTCCATACAGTAGCACTGACCCTACAGCATTTATCAAGAGGCGTCTTGTTGATGGGCTAGGTCCCTCTACGTTGGCCATAAGTCAACTCAGAGCCGATATTGCTGAAGCCCTGATTTGCTCAGAGAAACTCATCTTTGAGTCGATTAGTAGCCACAGGTACTTAATCGATGGTTTCGATTCGATTCGTATACATCCAATGCTGATCATCCTTACTCTAGGGATTCTCTTGTTTGTGAGGATGACCACTTCGGTTTTCTCCAGTGCTAAACTGAGCCCGCAAGCAGTCATCCGGTCCATCACTTTGCGCAACACCATACCTAGCCTAAGTTGTGCCTGTTTGGCGGTGCGTCCAGCGACCAGAGCCACTACATCATCCGCATAGCCGACCAAGCGCGACCCATCTAGGATCTCAAGTCTCAGTATCCCGTCATAAGACAGGTTCCACAGGTCTGGACCAAGGATAGAACCCTGGGTAACACCCGATGTAGTTTCCATCCTTCGTTGGCACTGTGCTGTGTCGTAGAGCAGGCGTCAGTTCTTTAGATAGTTCCTCAAAAGCCGCACTAGATGTTCTGGAACTAGAAAAGAATTTTCCAGCATATCCAGAACATCCACCCATCTAGCGGAGTTGAAGGCGTTCCTGACGTCGAGTGTCACCAACAGGACGATCCATCTCTTGGTGCGACTATATGCCTCTGCCTTTTGGATCGCGTTCACCACCTCTGCAATCGCATCAATGGTAGAACGTCCTGCTCTAAAGCCGTACTGCTAAGGAGATAGGTCCCCAGCAGCACGAATTGCGTCAGTGAGTCGTCTCTTGATGAGTTTCTCTAGCACTTCCCAGCCGTGTCTAGCATGCATAACGGGCGGTATGCAGATGGTGATTCGGGATTTTCCTTCCCCTTGCTGATCAGCTCGAGCCTCGCCACCTTCCATTGTATCGAAAAACCCCGTCCCGAATGTGCTGAGCAGCAAGGCAGGAGAATGGTGACTGGCAAGCCGCAACACCTCAGCTGAAACACTATCTGGGCCTGGAGCCTTCCTCACTTTCAGCAAAAGGACTGTCTCCTCCAGTTCCGGCTGTGTGAAGAGTGGACACTCGACTGCTGTTTTACCATGGACAGCATCAACACGGACGGGATGGCCGGGGAAGAGTCCCCGCACTATCGCGTCCATCTTTTCCGCGTCATGTATAAAAGGTTTCCGTAGGGCACCAAGCTTCCGCATAACTAGCTTGTAGCCAAAGCCCCACGGATCCTTGTTTACATTGTCCACTAGATCTTGCCAGCAGCGAGCCTTACTATTGTAAATCGATTCGCGAAGGCATTTCCTGGCTGACTTATATGCTGCTGCGCGGTTGCATGACTCGTTATGGTGCCGTGCCCCTTGAGCCTTACGCCGAACCTTGTGACACTCCCTTCGTTTATCAGCGATTTCAGTTGACCACCAGTACACTGGGGGTCAACTGAAATCGCTGAACAACGAAGGGAGTGTTAAATACAGATTTTTTCTGGTAGGGCTCAATTCAAGCAAGATGCTCCTTCGAATGTTGACTAAATTTTAGCTTATTTAATTCAAATATAGTGTGCATATACGAGTCATCTAAATTGAGCGGAGGATCATGTAACAAAGCCCATTTCACACTACCGAAAAAATTACAGGAAAAATTCATAAATTTTCCATTAAAGGATAATTGTTTAGCTACAATAAGACTACTCTCGCCAGTATGTTCCACTTGGCATCCAGCAGCGCATTTACCCATGATGTATCCATACTCGTAGCTCTTTGCTTTCTTAAGGCTTTCAAGTTCATGAAAGCGGAAACAGCCAGCCAGCTCCTTGCTCACAGCCACCATCTGCCAGGAGCTATACTCGTTTGTTTATCAGAGAAGCCTTGCTCGACTACGGGAAGCCTATTATGCGTAATAGAAACAAATAATGCAATTGCAATATGTCGTCTGGCTGCTCAATTTACAAAGCAATCGTATCAACAATCTAAAAACAAACAGCGGATGTGATTGTAAATTGAATTATGCGATGAATGATTCCACATCGATCCTTTTGCGAGCGGAACGGAATGCAAAGTGCACGAGGATGATAGAATTAAATCCTGGCATACAACGAACAAGCAAGCGGAAGTAGGAGAAAGTGGGATATCGAAGGATACAATATGAAAATGATATTCATATTGAGTTATGTGCATAAAGCAGCAGGCAATTAAAGTGATGACTGAAACGGACGACTTTAATGCAATTATTGAGTACACGACAAACGGAGGTAAGTTGGTTGCTTAGAGCAAAGGCTGGAGATGACTTTGTTGACAAGCATATAACTAACGGAAAGGGCAGGGGAGGCCATTTACAATCAATGTGCTTGTATACACACAGTTTGCCGTCCAATGTTATTCAGCTTCGGGTAATTGCATTTGCAATCATACTGAGTGTGAAGTGCACTTTAAACAAAGTTTCAAAGTATAATTAGTCACCAATATAATGAAAGCATAATTAATTATCCATAGTATTCCACCAAATTCCCTGAAACTCGTCAATCATTTCCAGTGTCTAGCAACAAAGCCCTAATTTCTTATCCCTTCTCGCCAAACCACTACTTACAACTTGATTGAAAAATTACATTTCGGATAATCCTCAAACTCCTTTTTATTTTCATCAACGTATTTTCTTTGCCTTTCTATTTCCGAATCACGAAAAAATCAGTACAAAGATAATAATCCTTAAAAGAGTGTCGGCGACAAGTAATCACTTTCTCGAGTGACAAAAGCTCTTCACTCGGTTCGATGAAATCTTGGGGAGTTTTCAGCGCTGAAGGCATTATTAGTTCCCAAGTCCCAAAAGAAAGACAAAAATGTGCAAGATTCCCTTTATCAACTCAATTTTTTTATCCAACGAATGAATGAGCGAACGTCTGTCTGGACCGTATTGAAGGAGCGAGTGGCTTTCTCTACTGACAATGAAACACTAGATTAAAGGAAAGGTGTTTTCAAATGGTATCTAATCGGATTATCTCTTTGATGAAACGACAACCAGGAAGTGAATACGATGCGCTTCATTAGCGGAAAAAGTTTCTAAGAAAAGAAACTCAAGGGTTTATAATTTAGGAGCCATTTAAGAACATAATTATTTTATTATTAAAGAATAAATCTTCAATTACAGGAGCCGAAACAAATAAGAACGTTAGCTCGTTTTATTCATATCATTTGATGATTAGACGCGGTCGAGACAACATCATTTTACGATGTCGTGAGCTTTGCCAACAATTTATGGTCGAGATGTATGTGAAGATAGAGAGTGAACGACTACGATACTTGCAATATAATCAACAGAAGCTGCGTGCGGAAGAATATATTCACTTGCGAGATGGTATTGCGAACAACGCTGACACTGCCGAAATTGGTAACTCTGTTATTTTACCATCATCGTATGTAGGAAGTCCACGCCACATGCAAGAATACATACAGGATGCTATGAGTTTCGTGCGTGAATATGGACGACCGTGTCTTTTTATTACTTTTACATGTAATCCAAAATGACAGGAAAATACATCGTTGCTATTACCAGGACAAAATGCAATGCATCGTCATGACATTACAGCACGTGTGTTTAAACAAAAATTAAAGTCTTTAATCTGCTTTATTACAAAATTGCTTGTATTTGGCCCCACACGTTGTTGGATGTATTCAGTTGAGTGGCAAAAGCGTAGATTACCTCATGCTCACATTTCAATTTGGTTAGTCGACAAAATACGTGGTGAAGACATAGATAGTTTGATTTCTGCAGAGGTTCCAGATCTGTCTACTGATCAACTACTGTTTTATATTGTTACTACAAACATGATTCATGGTCCGTGCGGGGATCTGAATCGATCATCACTTTGCATGGTAGATGGAAAATGTACAAAGCGTTTTCCTAGAGATTTCACTAACGATACGGTCTCACATGTTGACGGATATCCAATATATCGTCGAAGAAGTACCGAAGATGGCGGACAATCTTTCACTAAAACTATCAGCGATGCAGACATCGACATTGACAATCGTTGCGTACTACCATATTCACCTCTGCTGAGCAAAACATTCAATGCTCATATTAATGTTGAGTCATGCAGTTCGGTGAAGAGTATCAAATATATTTGCAAGTATGTGAATAAAGGAAGTCATATGGCTGTATTTAGAATTGAAAATACTAATGTACATTCTCCTCCATTGAATCAAAATGATGAAATTACGAATTACGAAATTGGCCGGAATATCAGTTCCAATGAAGCTGGAGGCTAGCATTCTTTCGTGAGTCCCCGCAGGGGGAATGCTGGTCGACAAGAGCACTCTTGGAGGCTAGCATTCTTTGGGGAGTTCCATCCCCACGTACCCGAGGAGTCCGCAGGGGGAGTGCCGGTTGACAAGAGTACTCTTGGAGGCTAGCATTCTCTGGGGAGTTCCGCCCCCACGTACCCGAGGAAATTCCCGCAGGGAGAATGTCGGTCAACAAGAGCACTCTTGGAGGCTGGCATTCTTTGGGGAGTGCCGCCCCCACGGACACGAGGATATGGGGGGCGCCGTGAGGTTCTCTCCTGGGATCACAGGTAACGACTCTGATTGGATCTGGACTACGCTCTGGACAACGAACTGGAAATGACGCTTTGGGCTGGCGGATGCGATGGTTTGGACCTAGTTGCTTTGCACAGTAGCGCTGAGGTGAAACTCGTGTGTGAACGGCTCCAATTCAACTATCATACCGTCTCCGGTAAAACCTTGGCAGGCCTCGGAGTAGGTTCGAAGTTTGCACCATCGGGTTGGTGATGTAGGTTCGGTTGAGACGGACTCCTGATTAGCGCTGGTTTGGCTCTGAGCACTTGTCTCCATAAGGGCTTGTGCCAACCCTCGCATGGCCTCCCTGCTCTGCAAAGATAACCATGGGACCAAAAAGGCGACTACACACACGAACGGAGATAGCGCTCCGAGGGGGGACCCAACAAAACTGGAGCAAACAAAATCAAAAGACCACAAATACCCTGGAAAAGAAACGAAAAATAATAACGACGACGCAACCAGCGGTTGCAGCCAGTATGTCAACAGTACATCGCGAGCGGTACTAGCAACGACAAAAACGAAGACTAACACAACGACAGTGAAGACGGACAAAAAACGGAGAATCCAGACTGAGATTCCTGCGGCAATCGGGCGCAGCAAAAAAAGCAGCAAAAAAATGATGCGAACGCCCGAGCATCCTATTTGGAGAAGCGGGAGACTTGGCAGGACACTTCAGGTGTTCGAGTGGTGGGTGATAACATTAAAGTCACCGAAAATTCGATTGTCACTGCTGCGATCGTCACCGAAGCGACCGATGCAAGGGTCGCAAATCCCGACATTGCAATGAAAAATCCAGAAGCCAACGAGGAGATTACGGCACTAAAAGCAACGAGTGACCAGACACCGCGTGATTGCACCGCCAAAGTTGAAAATGTGGCGGAAGTACTGCACTCGGAAACGGAACGTGATAACCTCTCCCAAGGATGGTTGCAAGGTACAATTGCGGCCCAGCGATACGAAGAAGAAAGACTGGACCGAGAAGCGAGAGATGTTCTGAAAAGAATACAAGCTGCACTCGACTCCCCAAAAATCAGCAAAGCAGCAAAGGAAGGGCTCCTTGAACTAGAGGAGCTCCTAGATCGTATGGGGCACTATCGGAGGAGCTGGTTAAGGGCCGAAGACGAAGAGAAGGCTAAAGAGGCGCTTGAGGCGAAATCTAAAGGCGACACGCAGATAGCTCCATCATTAAACGTCAATAAAAGAATGGCGTCTAGCCCAATCAAAGGAGATCGGGATAAAAGAAGATAGGAAGAGGCACTTGAAGGGCGTGGAGCACTAGATCAGGGGTTCCGGAGAGGGCTTACAAAAGGAGCGAAGAAAACCGCAAAAAAACTCCATAAAAAAAGCCAGAAAGTAAAGTTCGTACGGACGCTCAATTGCAAAAAGAGAGGCACAAGCCTCGACGAAGACCCCGGCAGCAGGCAATGCTTGTAAAGCCCCAAGATGGCCGATCCTATGTGGAGGTACTGCAGGCCATCAGGGGAAACGTAAGGCCCGAGGACACCAATACTACCATTAAAGTAGTACGACCAACGCGGTCGGGCAACATCGAATTCGGAGCAGAGGCCGGCAATAAAGATGCATTCTGTGACGCAGTAAAGAAAGTCCTCGGCAAGAGCGCAACTATAGCCCCGCTTGAGCCGATGGCAACGAACAAAATAGGAGACATAGACTGCGTGACGGATCTGGCCGAGGTAGAAGAGGCCATCAAAAAGGAGTTCCCTAGCGTGGCAAGGATGACACCAGAAAACAACAGGGGACAACGCATGGCCTTAGTAGACTTGACCAAAAAGGACGCCGAACAATTCCGGAACAAGGGCAAAGTACGAATTGGGTGGGTTGTCTGTAGGATACGGCAAAGAACAACGCCTCTTCAATGTTTCAAATGCCTTGGTTATGGTCACACCACACAAGTGTGCAAAGGACCCGACAGGAGTTCCCTGTGTTACAAATACGGTGAAATGGGACATAAAAGAAAAGAGTGTACGAAGGAGGCGCACTGTATTCTTTGCAAGGATGCTGATCCAAGACCTGATTTTGGACACGTCTTGGGATCAGGAAAATGCCGGGTGCTCCAGGAAGCCCTAGCCAAGGCAAAATCAGAGCTCCGATGACCCGCATCCTGCAGCTAAACCTACACCGCAGTTCAATCGCCCAAAATCTGCTTTAGCAGTTTGCGAGGGACATGAAAGCCGACTTCTTGCTGTTGAGTGAGCAACACCATAATAAAAGTCCTGCATTATGGTACTCTGATGAAACTGGTACTGCCGCTATCTGGGTTCGGAACAGTGACTTTCAGGCGGAGAGTTGTGGACGGGGGGATGGTTTCGTGTGGGTTCTGTGCTCAGGGATCACCTTCTTCAGTGTGTACCTAACGCCTAACGAGTCGATATCATCTTTCCAAGCCAAGCTTCATGCTTTGGAGGGCGCTGTCTAGAACGCAGAGGGCAAAGCGCTCGTTGGGGGCAACTTCAATGCTAAAGCAATCGAATGGGGCATGCCTCAGACGGATCCGCGGGGAAAACGAATCCTGGAAATGGTGGCCAGGACGGCCCTCATCGTACTAAACTCCGGAAACACGCCGACTTTCCGCCGTAGTGGCTGTGAGGGAACCATGCCTACGGAACGGGGCTTTCACGGTACGATGGACGGTGGTGAGGCTGGTGCTGATCAGCAAGGGGAAGGGAAATCCCGAATCACCGTCTGCATACCGCCCGTCATGCATGCTATACACGGCTGGGAAAATGCTAGAGAAACTCATCAAGGGAAGACTCACTGACGCGATTCATGCTGCTGGGGACCTATCTCCTCGGCAGTACGGCTTTAGAGCAGGACGTTCTACCATTGATGCGATTGCAGAGGTGGTGAACGCGGCCCAAAATGCAGAGGCATATAGTCGCACCAAGCGACGGATCGTCCTGTTGGTGCCACTCGACGTCAGGAATGCCTTCAACTCTGCTAGATGGGTGGATATTCTGGACACGCTGGAAAACTCTTTTTAAGTTCCAGAATATCTAACGCGGCTTTTGAGGAACTACCTAAAAGACCGAAACCTGCTCTACGACATGACACAGGGCCAACGAAGGATGAAAATTACATCGGGTGCTGCCCAGGGATCTATCCTTGGTCCGGACCTGTTGAACGTGTCTTACGACGGGCTACTGAGACTTGAGATGCCAGATGAGTCGTGCTTGGTCGGCTATGTGGATGATGTAGGGGCTCTGGTCGCTGGACGTACCGCCGAACAAGCGCAACATAGGCTAGGTATGCTAATGCGCCGAGTGAGTGACTGGATGACTGCTCGTGGGCTGAGCTTAGCACTGGAGAAAACCGAAGTGGTCATCTTGACAAAAAAGAGAATCCCTAGAGTAAAGATGATCAGTATTGGAGACATACAAATCGAATCGAAGCCAGCGGTGAAGTACCTGGGGCTACATATCGACTCGAAGATATGTTTCTCTGAGCAAATCAGGGCTTCAGGAATATCGGCTCTGAGTTGACTTATGGCCAACGTAGGGGGACCCAGCACATGAAAAAGACGCCTCTTGATTAGTGCTGTATGGTCAGTGCTATTGTATGGAGCAGAGGTATGGGGTGACGCTCTCAGCAAGGAGGTATACCGAAAACGTTAGGCACAGGTACAGAGAAGAGGAGCACTGAGAATCGCATCTTTGTATCCAACAGTCTCCGACTCGGCGGTGAGAGTGATTGCAGGCGTGATACCTGTCGCCCTCCTTGCTAGAGAGCGCCGCGCTATTTACCTGCGCCGAAACGAGGATGCGAGGGAGATAGTTGTCCGCGAGGAGAGACAGCGCTCGCTCAACGATTGGCAGCAGCCTTGGGTGAATTGCACGAAAGGAAGGTGGACTGTGCGCCTCATCGCGGATGTGAGACCGTGGCTGTATCGAAGGCATGGTGAGATTGACTTCTATCTGACGCAGCTTTTGAGTGGGCACGGGTGTTTTCAGTCTTACCTGCACAAGATCGGTAAGTCACGGTCTCCCGATGGTCGGTTTTGCCCAGGAGGACAATGCCTGTCACACATTTTTCGCGTGTACAAAATGGGTCAGGCTGCCAAGAGAACTCTACAGGGAGACGAAAGAGCTCACCCGGGATAATACAGTTGTGGCGATGCTCAGATCGGTTGACAAATAGAACCAGGTGGCACATTACGCTCGGGCAGTCCTAAAATGTAAAAGGGACTCACAGCAGCCGGGGTGCTGGGGCTGGGGGATCGCTCTTCTGGCATTTCCTCTTCCCCTTTCCCCTCTCACTAGGAAAGGGACTCCCCAGCTTGAAGGCGCCCCACGACATAACAAAACGAGACCTGGCCCGAAGTAATGTATCCAACGGTTCCAGGCTGGGTTCTCAGATTGACAGGGGAGGTGTTTAGTGGGTAGTGCAGTCGCGCATGGGAGTCCAACACTCATTCACCTCCCTACCACAAAAAAAAATGAAGCTGTCTGGCGTATTATCGGTTTGCCAATTCATGAACGGGATCCAGCAGTTATCCATTTAGCTGTCCATCTTGCAACCGGCCATCGCATATATTTCACGAACGATACAGCACTTGATCATGCTATAAATCCACCAAAAACTACGCTCACCGAATTTTTGAACTGTGCAATCGTGCGGATGCTTTTGGTGCCTTCGCGCAAACACTGCTCTATTATAAAGTTCCACGGTATTTTACATGGGCTCAATCGAAAAAATGGATGCTCCGCAAGCAAGAGACACCAGTTGATGCGTGCCCCGGTTTATTCAAATCGTGTATATACAGTCAATTCAAGGCGGATTGAGTGCTTTTATCTGCGACTGTTGTTGGTTAATGTCACCGGACCATTGTCATTTCGAGATATACGTAAGGTAGATAGACAACAGTATCCTATGTATAAAGATGCATGCCTTGCTCTAGGCTTGCTAGAAGACGACAATCATTGGGACAGTATGCTTGCTGAAGCTGCATTAAACTGCACAGGAACACAAATTCGTCTACTAGTTGCTAAAGTACTGACTACATGTTTCCCGGCCCGAGCACAAATGTTGTGGGATAATCACAAAGATTCAATGACTGGTGATATATTGTATCGACATCGTACAAGGTGCAACGATCTAACGATATCATTCAGTGATGCATTGTACAATGAAGCATTGATTGTTATCGAGGATCTTTGCATTGCTATTCCGAATTTACCAATCAGTCATTTTGGTATGAGCTCACCAAATCGAAGTGCATCTGATTTACTCAACACGGATATGAATCGTGAACTACAGTACGATACTGTAGAAATGGCAGGCATTGTTAGTCGCAATGTTCCACTGCTAAATTATGGAAAAAAAAAATTATTTACGACCGTATCATGGTGGCAGTTTTGGCAGGACAAGGAGGATTCTTTTTTTTGGATGCACCAGGTGGAACTGGCAAAACATTCCTCATTTCGCTACTTCTTGCCCAGATACGATCAAAAAACGGCATCGCATTGGCTGTTGCATCTTCTGGCATTACAGCAACTTTATTAGATGGAGGCAGAACAGCTCATTCAGCATTTAAGCAGCCGTTGAACATTCAAAATAATCCAGTTGCAATGTGCAACATAAAAAACAATCGTCTATGGCCACAGTGCTGAAACCATGTAAAATTATTATCTGGGATGAATGCACTATGGCACACAAACATTCGCTTGAAGCATTGGATAGGACACTAAAGGATATAA
This sequence comes from Odontomyia ornata, assembly GCA_963969285.1. Classification (NCBI taxonomy): domain Eukaryota; kingdom Metazoa; phylum Arthropoda; class Insecta; order Diptera; family Stratiomyidae; genus Odontomyia; species Odontomyia ornata. The sequence goes on along the minus strand of OZ017738.1, from coordinate 464,996,577 downwards.
AAAGCAACGATAAACTATTTGGCGGCACTTTGTTATCCTTCCAGGTGATTTCAGACAAACACTTCCCGTTATTCCACGTACAACGTACGCTGATGAAATCAACGCTTGCTTAAAATCATCGCGACTATGGCGTAATGTTGAAAAATTACAACTGACGGTGAACATGCGCGTTCAAATGCTTCAGAATCTAGCCGCTGAAACTTTCTCTAAACAACTGTTAGATATTGGCGATGGGAAAGTTGCTGTACATGAGAGTACTGGATGCATAAAATTACAGACGGACTTCTGCACACTCATCGACTCGCAAAATACTCTTATCGATCACATATTTCCCGACGTACACACACAATATGCAAATCATAAGTGGCTGGCAGAAAGAGCGATTTTGGCAGCTAAAAATGTGGACGTTAATGGTTAAATTTAAAGATACATGCAGTTTGTGATATCCACGAGACTGTGAATTATCCAATTGAGTTTTTAAATTCATTGGATTTGCCAGGCATGCCACCACACCATTTGCAATTGAAGGTTGGATCACCAATTATCCTGCTTCGTAACTTCAACCCGCCACGTCTGTGTAATGGCACACGATTAGTCATTAAAAAATTAATGAAAAACGTTATTGAAGCCATCATCTCGAATGGCAAGTTTCAAGGCGAAAATGTGTTGCTGGCACAAATCCCTATGATTCCTACAGATGTGCCAATTAAATTCAAACCCACTCAATTCCCAATTAGATTGGCATTCGCTATTACGATCAATAAGTCACAAGGCCAGACATTGTCGGTATGTGGCTTAGATTTGGAAACACCATGCTTTTCCTATGGACAACTATATGTGGCATGCTCTCGCGTGGGAAAACCATCCAGTTTGTTTATGTTGGCTAAAGACGGACTAGCCAAAAATATTGTACACTCTATTGCCCTGAGAGATTAATTTTTTCATCAACTGCCGTAATTGATAATAAAAATATGAATAATTATTTTTGATTTTTAGATAGCTATCAAGAATTATAATTTAAATTGAACTCAAATCGAGTCGTCAACGAAGTCGTTTGTTTCTATAGTTACTGCGATATATTTCGATCTAAATTACATTCAAACCATCTCGTTTAAAATTCTTAATACGTACATTGAATAGTTAAGTGAAAGTGACTGGCGAATTTTGTTTTATAAGCTAGCAAGTGTCGACGGATCCATTAAAAATTATAAATTTATATTAAATAGTTTTTCCGACTAACTAACATTAATTGTAACAATGAGCCCAGTGTGTAAGTGTACTGAGTGCAATGAACCCATCTCTGATAAATCAGACTCACTCGATTGTGCAAGTTGCAAAAAGGTTTTTCATTTTGATTCTGTTGGCGGTGAAGCAAATTATAGATTCACAAAAGACAGAAAACGCAACTGGCTATGTAAATATTGCAAAAACATGAATGAGAGTGGATCAAAAAGTTTAAGTGATAACAATCTTGCCCTTACAGATAGTTTAAGATCAATAAAAAATGAATTTGTAGTGCAAAACAATGAATTCAGAGAATTCAAAAAGTTCTTAAAAGAAGAGTTAGCAGATTACAAAAAGGCACTTGATTGTTGTTGTAACAAAATTGATGATTTTAATTTAAAAATGTTGAATTATAGTGAAAAAATAGATAGTCTCAGTGCGATGCGCAATAAACTCTCCGCAGAAAACTTAAATCTTAATAAACTAGTGAAAAGTTTATCGCGGCAAGTCAATCAATTGCAACAAGCTATCTTGCGGCCGAATTGTAAATCAATGGAATTCCAAACAGTGTAAGTGAAGATGCTATTGCTGTTGTGTCGAAAATTGGACAACTATTGCAAATCAATGGTGATAGTAATCAACCGATAGTGTCCAAACGAAAAATGAATAAGCGCCTGCAAAACAATGCATCCCAATCAATTATTGTCCGCTTCGCTACAGAAGATGCGAGAGATCTGTGGGTAGCCAAAGCTAGGGTCAAGCGGGAACAACTGATCTGCACAAATATCCACGATAGTTTCCCATCCAGTAAGTTCTACATAAATATAAATTTAAGTCCATATTATAAAATACTCTTATATCTAACAAAACGCTTTGCTAAAGATAATAATTACAATTTTGTTTGGATTACGAACGGCAGTATATTGATTAGAAAATCGGAACAGTGTAAAATTTACAGTATAAATTTTGAAGATGAGCTTAATGTAAATACACTGAAATGAGATTAATCATGTATTACTATTATTATATTTATATATCTTTTAAATACTATGTTTATTTTATCTCATTCTACTGAATTGCTGAATCTACAAGAAAATCAAACATTTGAAGTTGAAACCACACATTTCTGTAAAGATCTATTAAATCAACACCCTTTAAATAGAAATCTAAAAATCCTTCGCCTAAATATTAGGAGTATAAAAAAAATTTTGATGAATTGGTTATTCTATTGAGGGAACTAGATTTCAATATTGATATAATAGCACTACCAGAAACACATCACAGCAGCTATATTAATGAATTTAGTTTAATAGCATCCTCTTTGCGAATTCCACGATATTCCATGTTCTAGACCATGAACTGCAGAAATAAAAACGATGGAGTAATAGTCTTGGCAAAAGAAACTCTCGAAACCATGTGTGAAGAAATTACAACTAACGAGCTTACGGGGTTAAAAATCAAAGTCAAATTACAGAATAATAAATTGGCATTCGTATATGCGATATACAAATCACCATCTCTAAACGACGTAGAATTTATTTGCAAACTCCATAGTCTCTTGTGCAATAAAATACACAATAGTCTGGATATTGTTATTGGTGACATAAATATAGATATCTCAGATCAGTCCAGAATAGCAAATGAATATTTGACGGCTACAGGTGGTTTAGGATTTTCTTCCTACATTAATAAATATACCCGAATCGAGAACAATCATAAATCATGCATCGATCATATTCTCGTTAGGCAAAATACATCGGAAAGTCATACTATGATCCCGATGGTAATAAAAAATACGATTACAGACCATTATACAATATTAATAAAGATAAGCATTGATCCTTTGAATAATCACAAAGCAGATACTACCAGAAGAATCATTTCAAAAGTCAATTATGATCTGCTTAAAGAAAAGTTACAGAAAATTGACTGGGATTCAATTATTTGTAACCACGAAAATGCAGATATATCTGCTGGTAATTTTATTGCATTCCTAAGTGAGAAAATTCGTGAATCATCTTCGAAAGTCTATATCCCAAAAAAGTTTAAACGTCTCAAGCCTTGGATAATCCAAGGCATAGTCAAATCTATTAAGAATAGGGACAACATTAAAATAGATTAAATAAGGAACCTTTCAACACTCAACTGGCCCTTTTTTACAAAAAATACCGAAATCGATTAAACAATATAAAGAAACAAGCAAAACGAAATTACTACCAACAAAAAATCGAAACAGCTAGTAATAGCAACAAAAAGATTTGGGAAATAGTTCGTAATAATACTAATAGAAACAAAAACAATGAATTCGATGAATTACTGAGCCACTCAAGATATAAACCAAATAACTCTAATTGTAGCGCACAAACTGAATATACTGTAGCGAACATCTTCAACGATTCTTTTATCGACGCTGGAAATAAAGTAGCAGTTTTGGAATTAAATACAGAAAAATGCTATGATAATTTTGATTCTGAGGTGTTGCATAGTTTCCATTAACATAAGATCAAAGAAGATGAAATTCAGCTCATAATAAAAGCTTTGAATACTTGTACATCTCCAGGTTGGGATGAGACGACTTCTGAAATTTTTAAAATTGTGCACAATGAAATCGCAAAACCCCTAACAAAACTTTTCAATAAATGCATTGACGAGGCAACTTTCCCGCTGGATTTTAAAAAGGCTATAGTTAGTCCGATTTATAAAAATGGTGATAAGTGTGACATCAGCAATTATCGTCCAATTTCTGTTTTGCAGTGGTGGCTAAAATCTATGAACGCTGTATCAAAAACAGGCTAACAAAGTACTTGTCGGAAAACAACATCATTTCTAACAATCAATACGGCTTTCGGGAAGGCTTGAACACTGAAGACGCAGTGTTATCTCCCACAAATTTTTTGTATTCAGAACTTGATATAGGAAATAAACCCTTAGTAATTTTAATGGACATTTCAAAGGCATTTGATACTGTTTCCCATTGCACTCTTCTGCAAAAGTTAAAGGAAATAGGAATAAATAGTAAAGCTTTGAAACTGTTCTCTTCATATTTATCGCATAGGCAAAAACGTGTTAGGATGAATGGCACACTAGGCGAGTGGAAAACTAAAGGCAAGATTGGTTTGCCACAAGGCACTGTTTTGTCTCCAATTCTATACGATATATATGTAAATGATCTTTTCAATATATGTTTGGATGGTGCATCCAAAGTTGTAGCTTTTGCCGATGACACAACGCTAATAGTATCATCCTAATTGTGGTATACAACTAGACATAATGCGGAAATTGCAATGATACAGATCCACGAATGGTTGCACAAAAATTAACTTTGTCTCAACACCCCTAAAACTCATGTCATCGCTTTGTCATTAACTTCCGTGGGACAGCCATTATATAGATCTATCATATTACATCAACAAGATTGTCAAGACGTACGTATAAATAATGTAACTTGTGAGTAAACTGAAATAACCTTTGCTGATAAAACTAGATATCTAGGAATAATTATTGATAAAAATCTTAAATGGAATTTACATATTGATTATATTAACACAAAGCTAAGACGTTGTTTATATCTCTTCATCTCATTACGTGATTTTCTGACAGTCCAAATGAAGTTAATTCGTTAATTCAATCCGCAATCCAATATTGCATTGCAGTTTGGGGGGTACATTCAGCACTCACACGGAAAATTTGAGTGTAACTCAAAAGGCAATTCTAAAAACTATAATATTTAAATTACCAAGGATATTTCCCTCCTCTTCCTTGTTTAACTTAGCTAGTGTTCTTGACATAAAAAAATTGTACATTAAATCAGCAACATACTATACATTTAAATCACAGAGATCACCACTCGCTAATAATAATTACAATACAAGGCACAATAATAATAGGATGAATGTAACAAAGCTCAAACACAAAAATATGTACAATACATAGGCCCTAGAAGCTTCAATTTGCTACCGGACTTCATTAGATGTGCTAATTCATGAGAATCCTTTAAATTTTACATGAAAAAATGGCTTTTAGGAAGACTGGTGAAGAATTTTTGTAAATTTTCAATTTTATTAATTAATTAATTAAGATTTAACAATTTTTGTGAATCAATAGCATAAGTAAAATGAATATGTTCATGCAATTTTAGAAGTAGTAAGACAAACGATCTTAACTCAACTCCTTTCTCAAGCTCTGTTTATAAGGAGTTGCTGAGCTTATATACTTCTTATATTATGCTTGTAATGTCAATTTGTAAAGCTTTGTAAGTAAATAAAAAAAAAAAAAATATATATATATATATATATATATATATATATATATATATATATATATATATACGAGTATATATATATATATATATATATATATATATATATATATATATATATATATATATATATATATATATATATATATATGTATATATATATATATATATATATATATATATATATATATATATATATATATATATATATATATATATATATATATTGTTACATGTACAAATAATTACATGTACAAATAATTCTGCGAGCTGCTGTCGCAATTGTTTTCATAATCATTAAGAACGTCAACAAATGAATTTACTCGAACCCACGAGAACCCAACAAGCATGATCAACATCTGCAAGTGACGTCACTCCATTCATTAATTTGCTCGATTCTACCAGGTACCTCTCGGTAGAACATTCGATAATGTACGAGAAATGGGTGAATAGGTAGAGACCCTATATAAAGGCGAGCTGAATGAATGGGGGGATCATTCATTACAACCGCGATAGAAAACTGCGATATAGTGGAACGCGAAGTAAAGACGATTGATTGTTTGAGTGCGAAGTGATTTAGAAGACAATTGCGATAAGAAATTTATGGACAAGTGTTAGATTTTTTTAATAGTGAAAATTAAAATTAGTGAAAGTGTTAACTGATTATTGTGCATTTTATTAAATTAAATAAACTCTTTTAACTTAAATTAAAAGACATTGCGTTTTCACTTTCCCGGAACATTAAAATTATAGGCCGCGAACCAATAACACACGACAATGGTGTCAAGAAGTGAGAAAGAAAAATTTTGAAAGTGAAAATTTGAACATTTTTATAGTGCACAATAGTAAAATTTAAAGAAACATTAAAAATGCCACGAAGCTTAAACTTAAAAATTAATGAATTGACCATGTCGGAGCTTAAGGAAGAGTTGGAACAGCGAAACCTGGCTACGCAAGGTACAAAGGCCACACTGATTGCACGCTTGCGTGACGCGGTCGAGTCGGAAGGCGTGAATCTGGATTTGGGTGAGTACTCAGATGCGGAAAAAGGCGCAGAAGGTGGAGAAGTAGAAACACCAAAACCAAAGCAGCCAGAAAATGCGCTAATGCAAATGTTAATGCTGATGTCTTCGAGTCTGACTGCGAAGCTGGATGAACAATCAGCGCAGCTAAATGAACAATCAGTGCAGCTAAATGAACAATCAGCGCAGCTAAATGAACAGACATCCAGTTTAGCTGTGAAGCTAAATGAACAATCAGCGAAGCTAGACCAACGAGCGTTCGAAATCAAGGCAGACATCGCACAGAAGCTGGAAAAACAGTCAACTGAAATAAAAGCGAAGCTCAGTAGTCTCAACAGCCAAATTAAATGCGTCGAGGAGAAGGTACACCAGGTCGAGGAGAGAATCAACTTTGAGATCAGCCAGGTCAACCATGAGATGGAAAAAGTGAAAAAGGAGTTGGAAGCAGCGAAGGCAGTAGTAACCGCCTCACCAGCCCCAATTATAACCGCAGCGCAAAGCTCATCTAGAAACGTATAAGCACCAATATTCGATGGGCAAACGGTCTGGACTATTTACAAAATCCAGTTTGAAGCAGCCGCTCGGATAAATCACTGGTATGAGCAGGAACGAGCAACTGCGTTAATTCTTGCTCTAAGAGGCCCAGCTGCCGAGCTTTTGCAGACTATCCCCGTTGAGCTTCATTCAAACCCGGCTGCTATAATGAATGCGCTGGACATGCGTTATAGGGACGATCATCTGAAGCAGATTTACCGGGCACAGCTACGGCATCGGATGCAGAAGTCTGGCGAAACCTTGCAGCAGCTAGCACAAGACATTGAGCGACTGGCACTTTTGGCTTACCCTGCGTACGACCCAGAACATCGAGATGACGTAGCAGCAGAAGCATTCAACAGCGCCTTAAAGGACAAGGAATTGCAACAAGCCGTGCGGTTAGCTCAAAAGCAAACAGTCAAGGATGCATTGGCTTATAGTTTAAATTTTGAGGCAGCCAAAAATGTGACCCATACCACTGCCCGGGCTCGCGAGGTAGTGGCAGATAATTGCAGGTGTGAGCGCGTGGGAATCGAGCGAGAGCTGCAGGTGAATGGTGCGCCTAGATGCTGGGATTGCGGGGAAAAAGGACACCTGCAAAGAGACTGCAAGAAGGGAAGAAGACCGAGCTATTGTCCAGGGTGGTGGAGATCCAGACCGTGTCAGGAGCCTAGAATGGAGGCCCATCAAACTGCAAGGGCAAACTTCGTGGGGCGAACGTTGGCTAGGAGTATCGACATCCCCAGCACCGTGCCAAGGCAACATCGTGGAGAAGCAGACAGATGCCTTCCTGGTCAAGTTGATGAAGAACATTGCACCCTAACAAACGACACTAGTGCAACCCGATCGACGATCCGACCAAACCTAGTGAGGCCCCAACTACTTCACAAGGGCAGAGTTCATGGAAATGCTGACGCACTATCTCGTCATCCATGTCCAGCTAACTGCAAACATTGCCGACGGATTGAGGAAAAGGAACCGCCCGTTGATCTGCGACTGATAACGGCCGAACTCGATGAAGGTTGGTCATCGGAGGAGATTCGAAATGCCCAGCTAGCCGATGAAGACATCGGACCATTGCTCGTATGGAAGGAGACGACTGGGCGACCTGAGTGGAAGGACGTTTCAACGCATGGCGCAACCCTGAAAAGCTATTGGGCACAATGGAACTCCCTTCAGGTGGATGGAGGCGTACTCAAGCGGAAATGGGAAACGGCGGATGGCAGCTCCTATAGGATGCAAACTTTACTACCCAAAAGCCGAGTCCACGATGTGGTTAAGGAAATGCATGAAGGATCCTCGGGAGGCCACCTTGGTGTTAACAAGACCTTAGAGAAATTGCGGGAAAGGTTCTACTGGCTCCACGCTCGAGAAGACGTAGAGGACTGGTGTCGGAGATGCACAATTTGCGCTTCCGTCAAAGGCCCAAAGCAACGACTGAGAGGACAAATGCAAGCCTATAACGTAGGCGTGCCATTCGAAAGGATTGCTGTTGACATCGCAGGACCCTTTCCTGAATCCGATTGGGGAAATCGATATATGCTGGTTGTAGCCGATTATTTCAGCAAGTGGCCTGAGGTCTACCCCATTCTCAACCAGGAAGCAACTACTGTAGCTGAACAGCTAGTGTTAAATTGGGTCAGTAAGTACGGCGTGCCTTGCGAACTACATTCGGATCAAGGCCGAAACTTTGAGTCACTAGTTTTTGGCGAGATGTGCGAGCTGCTCGGAGTACGGAAAACGAGGGCAACACCGCTGCATCCCCAATCCGATGGAATGGTCGAACGTTTCAACGGCACGCTCAATAAACACCTTGCCAAAATGGTTGACGGGAACCAGAAGGAATGGGACCGACATATTCCACTATTTTTAATGGCGTATAGAGCCGCTGAACACGCGTCGACGGGCCAAGCCCCAGCCAAAGTCATTTTTGGAAAGACTTTTCGTTTGCCAGCCGATATAAAGATCGGAACACCCCCTGAGAAACCCCAAACGGTCTCGGAGTACGCAAGTAATCTAAGACAACGGTTGAACCAGATACATCGGACAGTGCGAAAACACCTCGAATCGGCTACTGACCGCATGAGGACCAGGTATGATCTAAAGGCAAATTCTACTGGCTTCCAGCAAGATGACTTGGTGTGGCTATATAACCCGCAACGGCGAAAGGGTAGGTCTCCAAAGTTGCAACAAAATTGGGAGGGACCATACCGAGTTACAAAGCGAATCAACGACGTCGTATACCGAATACAGGAACATCGTAAGCCGAGAGCTAAAATGAAAATCGGGCATCTGGACCGTCTTGCCCCATATTACACCCAGGGAGAATTGACTACAAATAGCGACACATCTTTTCGGGGCGAAAAGAACTGAGGTCGGGGCAGTGTTACATGTACAAATAATTACATGTACAAATAATTCTGCGAGCTGCTGTCGCAATTGTTTTCATAATCATTAAGAACGTCAACAAATGAATTCACTCGAACCCACGAGAACCCAACAAGCATGATCAACATCTGCAAGGGACGTCACTCCATTCATTAATTTGCTCGATTCTACCAGGTACCTCTCGGTAGAACATTCGATAATGTACGAGAAATGGGTGAATAGGTAGAGACCCTATATAAAGGCGAGCTGAATGAATGGGGGGATCATTCATTACAACCGCGATAGAAAACTGCGATATAGTGGAACGCGAAGTAAAGACGATTGATTGTTTGAGTGCGAAGTGGTTTAGAAGACAATTGCGATAAGAAATTTATGGACAAGTGTTAGATTTTTTTAATAGTGAAAATTAAAACTAGTGAAAGTGTGAACTGATTATTGTGCATTTTATTTAATTAAATAAACTCTTTTAACTTAAATTAAAAGACATTGCGTTTTCACTTTCCCGGAACATTAAAATTATAGGCCGCGAACCAATAACACGCGACAATATATATATATATATATATATATATATATATATATATATATATATATATATATATATATATATATATATATGTATATATATATATATATATATATATATATA